>VWZS01004601.1:272576-505396 GCA_013397075.1 Rhabdornis inornatus
TGTGTGTGTGTATATATATATACATATATATATATATATATACATATATATATACACATATATACATACTCTTCCAAGGAGTATTTTACAGAGATAATTTTAAATGTGCATTTTGAAAACTGGAAGTCCAAGTGCAAGGTACCTTGAAAGAACCCCCTGGTTTCCTGTAGCACCCCTGCACCTGGATGTCCTGAGCAAAGGCCTGTCCTGACGGTTCTGCAGCCCAGTCTGCAGCACAGGCAGCTGCACAAGCAGGGCTCCAGCCACGGCCCTGACTGCCCTACAAAGCCAAAAAACTCCCACTGGGGAGGATCTTCTAAACTTTCATTCTTGGACCTGAAAAGCTGATCACTTCAATCTAAAGACAAAGCAAATGGATTCTTAGTTGGTAGATGATACCTTTTTCCTGCAATAAACTGATTTACAAATGTCAGACATCTCCAGTAATACAGTTACTGAAACTCCTACGGAAACAGCTATCAAAGGAAGGGACAGTGAACAGGAACTCTGCAAAATCACAGCCCCAGTTCACTCCAAAGTGCAGCTACAATTTTTGAAATAATCCAGAAAAATTTCCTGTGTTATTGTGAGGATCAAGCTTAGGCTGGATTTTGAACTTATTCCTTAATAAAACTCCAAGCATTAGAAGTGCTCCTAAAATCAAAATGATATTAAAAAAAAAGGAAGAAATAAAGAAAACTCCAAGCCTAATTTCCACAAATGAATTACATCTAATGATATTTTCATATTCTTTTCTCCTGGATCACTGAAATGTCATGAGTCAGATCCTTTTTTTTTTTCCCTTCAAAATTATAAATCTGATATAATTTCTAATTGTCTTCTGGAGGCCACTGGTATTATGTTGCTGACAGTTCTATACATATCACATAACACAGCATACCACATACATTATTTTAGTTAAAAACTATGTCAACAGTATGTTATTAATTCCAGTTTAAGAATTTGATTATATTTTAAAACCAAAACTTAGTCTTTGTTTTGCCATCAGAAACAAAAGCATTGCTACTGACTCCAGAAGAATAAAGCTTATTTCACCCTAAACATTGAGATTTATGCTTCACCTTTATGCTACCTGAAAGAAAACACAGCAATTCTAAATTAAATGTATTATTCATATATATTTTTAATTTCTTCTCTAGACAGCTTTGTGCATATCTGCTCTGTACTGTTTTCTCACGAGAACTATAATAAATTAGCTGCTTCTGCAACTTCACAGCAGGTATTTTGATTTGAGAGTAATCACAGTTTTCTCTACAATCTTTATACAATTTATGTCCTGATCATCTAACAAATAAGTAAAAGATTTAAATTGACATCAATATGTATACCTTTTTCTAACAGTGTAAACTAATTGTATATCTCTAAATGAGAAAAATGTTTATTAAAAAAAAATCTAGTGAATATACCAACTATTGAGTTCAAAGCAAAGACACCACATGTGTCTAAATAAATATCAAGGAAGTGTCAGAGGTAAATGAGGAGAGACCAGGTGAAATGTGTGTGATGTGTTAATTGTATTCAAAAAAAATAATAGAGCAAGACAGAGAAGCTGAACTTCCAATTATCATAATGGTATCTACTTCACAACACATTTTCAAACTTGAAAGAGACATTTTAAACCATAGGAATTCTGAGCAGAATACCTCCAGCTGTGCTCTGCATAAATCTTGCACGCTGTACATACACAGTTTATTTAAATACCAAGTAAAGTTATGACTTACAAAATGCATATTTCAGTCACAATAGAATATCTGTCATTGCCAGAGCTGCTACTCACTGAATGAAAGGCTCAGAAAACAATGAATTAAATTAGAAAAAGATAAGAAAGGACAGAATGTTTTCATTTGACGTTTTACCAGAATGAAGTAGTGTGTGTTTTAAAGAACAACGTGCTTATCAGCCCTCTGCAGAGTTTACATTTTTGTGTTCTCCAAAACAGAATAAACAGGTCCTCAGTGTGAAACTGAGTTTTGCCTATGCAGCATTTTGGCCATGAGGCAGAATTTGTCTTTCACTAATGCCTTCCCATAGAAACCCAACGCTCCATGTGAAGAGCAGCTGCCCAGCTCCCTGATGCCACGCAAGAGCCAAGGCAGAAAGTGTTTCCCAGTGCACACATGGGGTTCCCTGAGCCCCAGGACAGTGTCACAATCTCCCACACTCCACTGTCAGTCCTGGCTCACGAGCAAAGGGCTCCTTCTGCCTTTAGCCCCAGTGCATTCCAGGTGTCACTGCAGGAGCTCTATCACCCAGCTATGCAAATCCTTACAACTAACTGGGATTTCCTGCCTTTCACCCGCCTCCTTTGCTACCACACCAGCACAACTTGTACACTCTCATTCATACACAATATACACCGTGAAAGCCCACAGTAGCATTACTTCTCTATTTTGTTTTTAACCCCATTAAATATTTTAATTTTTATCATGATTTCATCAACTTTATCTGACACTGAAGGCTACTTTACAAACCCAAATCCCAAAATCTCTTCCACCATCTTCTGTCAAGGGAAGTGATACTTTCTCATCGTTGTATAGCTGCTCACACTACTGAGAATGTTCACTTCGCTCCTTGCCTGTGTGCCTGAAAGGTCCTTGGGGTGAGGGTTTTTCATGGGTTTGTGTGTGTTGGTGGTTTTTTTTCCCTAATACCAGATACAACAGCTCATTTGAAAAAACACACAGTTGCTGAGTGCCTCACACAGAAGCTGAATTCAAGGGTGATGTTATTTTCTGTTTGGTGTTTGTTTATGTGCCTTGTTGTTCCCCTCCAAGTCCCCTGCGCTTTATTAGCTCAGGAAATATCTCCAAGTTCTGCTGCATGGAGGCATTTGCACGAGGCTGTGCACTCACAATTAGAACTGAACTATCAGGAGACAACGCAGTGAAAACACAGGCAAGAGGCAGCCTAAAACAAACAACCAAAGGCTTGAAACAAATTGAGAAGAAGCAAAAACAATTGCATCAAATAGCACAAACCCCAGAATCAGGTGTGAGAGGCACCGCCAAGTAAGTGAATATCCAAATCCTCGCAGAGCAAAGCTGACAGAGCACAGCCTGCCCTGGAACAGGGAGATTGAGAGGCTTTGGAACAAAGCTCCTTTTATTTCTGCAGCACCACCACAGAAGACGCAGAGTGACCTGATCCAGGCTGACGGCTGAACACAACCGCTATGGGGGCTGCAAAGTTACCCAGACAACACAGCCAAAGATAGCTCTCAGACTGCTCACAGGTTCCACAAACTAAGAGACCACAAACCCCTAAACATCAGCATGGAGCAGCTAAACATGAACAATCTCAAAGCAGACCTGTGCACAGCAGCATTCTGACAGCACACTCAAAGGAAATTCCCGTTTCTGCTGTTACTGCACAGCGAGGTGCAGAGCACCCCATCCTTTACTTTGGGCAAAGTTCCTACACCCCAAACCATTCCCATGATGGGGGCTGTGCTTGCTGTTCTTGCTTTGATTTGGGTTCTGTTGGAGTTTTACTTTAACATGTATGACGGACAGGTAAGTTTGCTTGCACCTTTCCAGGCAGAAACACCACAATCAGCAGAGGGTCATATTAACTTTCTCAAATTTTACTTTTTATTACCTTCCCCTCAGAATCCTGGGTTCCCCCTCCCCTTAGCATACAGAACTAGATAACATAGGATCTTACAACAGTTTGGAAATTACAAAACAATTCTATTTACTACATACCAGACTGCTAGAAGAGATTAAAGAAAATGTCTTTTCAGGTTCATTAACATATGTATATCTCAACAGACTTAGATGTAGAATAATAAATGCCATTTTGAAGAACAGTAACTGCTTGTTAGAAAAAGAGCCATTTTCAAGGTTTGAAACAGCAAAAGCAGAAATTTGTCTATGGCAACAGTAAGGCTCAGAGAGGAAACAGCAACAGAATTGAAATGAAAACAAACATCACACAGAAAACAAACAAAACTGTGTTTCCCCACTAAATCTTTTCCAGTCAGTGACTGTGAATTCAGCACTTCCCAGAGATGGTAAAACACAATAGTTACAGGTGGCTTCTAAGGGAGGTTGCTGAAACCTTGGGTCTTTAACATGTCCCAAAACACAGAATCTTCAGACTAGGAAGAAAAAAGCCTTAAATTTCAGTTCCAGGCTATATAGAAACTCAATTTATGTCTGTTTTTATCACAAAAAATCAGATTTTACACACTGTCAATACCATTCTCATTGACTACTCCTACCTGTCAGTAAAGTCACTAGAATGACATTTAGAAACTACTGTCATTTAGGCACCCCTAGATTGTCTCTACAGGCAGGGATTTGAGAGCTCAACCACTTGAACAGGAAAAGAGTAAAGATGGGTACGAGAAAATTCCTGATGCTATACATCAGCACTGACTTCAAAACAGAACACAACAAAACTGCAAGTGAAACAAAAAGTTCTATTTAACAAGCTTCTGCTCACTGTTTCCCCTACAGCTTGGGGTTCATTTTAATAGGTCTGTGCACGAGCTATATAAGCATTAGGGATCATCCTTCTTCATATTTTCTACAGATGGACAAACACTCCTAAAGCTCTGAACTGTGGAGACAGTTCTGGTGACAGGGAAGTATCTACTCTGCATGCAGTGTGTGCCTTTAAAATATACATGCAAGGAAAAGAAGCTAGGCAGAAGATGGCCATGGAGAGGAAGGAACTGGGATGTGGCAATTACTGTGAGTTGGAAATGACTATTTACTCTTCCACTGAATAACTTAAAAAAATAATTCACCATGGCAACAATCATACTTCATAGTAGATAAAGCACCGAATGCTACAAAGCCTTTGCAAAATGAATTATGCACCAGTACGTAGCATGCACTTGCTTTATATTACTGCACACACATTCCAACAAAATTTCCTTTTTGAATCATCTGGCATTTGCTTTTTCACTCTGCACCAAATATCATCTACTTTTCTGACTCTGATCTTGTGAATCTGGAACTGCTGAAGGCATTTATTTTGCCTGTTTGAGAGATTCCTATAAAACAATTAATGCATTAAGTATCTCCTTAAGTTGAATTGAGTGTTATGTTGAAAAAGAAAAAAACTTATTTCCTGCTATTCACAATGGTTTCTTCCCCCACCATTGCTCAAATTGCATTGCATTACGAGAAAATTAATATCAAAGTTATAATTATGAAAATTGGTAGTACATTGTCTATTTAAAATCCAAATACAAATTATCAGGCTTTGACAGGACAACAGAACTTAGGCAGCAATGTGCATATAACACACATTCCTCCACCAGTGTAGTACAGCTAGAGCAGTGTGAAAACTGGAGTATACAAAACATCTGTGAATTGCAATAAGTAGTTTCATATTAAGATCAGCAGTTCACAAATTAGAAAGTAACTTTAGCAGTGTAAGCACATGAAAAGCATGAAAATAGAAAAGCACATTGACTCTGTCTCAGATTTCCTGCTTACTCTTAAGCAGATGCATCCAAGGAATATTTAGGTTAAATTTAAACCAAGTTAATTCAGAACAATTCAAATAACCAGAAATTATCCAGTTTACAACTAATGGTTGCTCAGGCAAATAAAGCTGAGTAAGACTGAACAATTAACCATGAAGACAAAGAGAATTAACCGATGCTTCACTGAAGAGATTCACTTATCCTCAGTGCTCTCTATGGCATGCAAGGAGGTATCAGTGCGATGTGAAAGCTTGTGGAGGAGTATTTACAACACGGTAACAGGATGCAATCCCATGGTTCCCTACAAGCACCAGCCCTGTCAGAATCGCTGCAGTGCACAGAACAGACACACCTCTTGTCATTTGGGATGCCTGTGCATCCCAGCAGAGCCTGGACACAGCGAGGGGGGACAAACCCCCCAGGGCTGAGGCTGCAGCAGCAGCACATCGTGCTGGTCACACCCACACCCCACTGCTCTGGGCCAGCGCAGCCGGAGCTTACCTCGAGCCGCGGGTGTGGGGGGTTGTTCTTCACAAACACTGCCAGAGTCCGGCTGCAATGCCTGCAACCACTAGGTGTCAGCAGAAGAAAGTGCACAGCCACGGCTCCCATCCCGAAAATCTGAGCCTCGCTTCCCAACATCCCCCAACTGCTCAGTCCGACCAAGCACCTTTACACACACCTCGTATCCACACAGATTTCTCTGCTGAAGATGACCTACTTGCGTGAATTAAATATTTAGAAGAGATAAAAACATTCCCTCTGCAAACAACAAAAAACCTGGCAATTTGAAAAAAGTCATTTGAGTGAACAAAATGCTCACGCTGGTGTCACTGGTAGACATTTAAGCCACATGCATCAGGATAATCTGCCTCAGTACAGCCCAGTGAACACCCAGCTGCTGCTGGGTTTAACTGGACTTCATAGCAACAGAGCTTTGTGGGGCTGTAAATACATCCCACCCAGCAGATACTCCTCTGCATTTAAATCTGGCTCAGTGCAGCTATGGGAAACACCACAGGAAACAGCACTGCAGCAGTTACTTTGGCAAGTAAATATCACTATTATTATTATTATGCTTGCCAACTGTATACCTGGATATGTTTTTTCATGTAATTTCTAGTTAGCAAAGGCCTCAGAAAGTTCATGGCAACAGAAACTCATTGCCAGTGTTCTGTTTCTAAGTACATTACACAACCTTGCATCTCTAGAGTAAAAGCCTCTGAACAGAAAAAGAGCTCTTCCTATGCTAAAGTATAATAATGTGAATGTAGACCCTGCTCAGGGACACATTCTGGGCCCACAAAGAATAATGAAGAATAGATTCACACCATTTATCCCGAAAAGTCAGCTCATACCAATGAGGTAGTGTATGAAATTCAATTGTCTTATGAGACAGAAACTATGAAAGGAGGAAAAGCTGCTGCTTCTTTGAATTTATTTTCTAATTATCGATGATTTTAAATGAACAGTCAGGTTTCTGGAGTTACAGGACATGAAATGTAAAGAACCACCTCATGTTTGGTATTGCTTAATGCCCTGTACTTACTCTGTGTGAAGGTGATACATGAAACACCTGCAAATTTGCTTTATCTAAATCTTAATACTGAAAGGTATAATCACAAATCAAACCAGTGATTTACAAAAAGCCTTAGAAAAGAAAGCCCTGAGATTTTCCACTTCCTGATTATTAAAGTGAATTTCATGACATGTTTGTGCAGCTATATTTACAAGTTTTCTTTGATGGAAGGATAAGCAAACCAAACCATTTCTGCGACTTCCTCAGGTTAGCTGTCCCTCAAAGTTGCACTTTCTAGGGGCGTGCCACTGTCAACTCATTTCAAATGTTCATCTTTAACATTCAGCCTTCAAAATACCAGATGGTATTTCCAGAACAGCAATTTAAATTTTTATTTTCCTTCATAAACCCCTTAACTAGTTAATCTCACACACACATCCAGGCAAAGCATACACCAATATTCCCAGAGTTGCCTGGCAACTACAGGGAGGAGCACTGGAGAACAAGGAAGCCTGCAGGGATGGAGGGGAGTCAGTGTCTCCCCAGCAGGGATAAAGGAGGCTCACAGCCAGAGCGCCTCGCTGCTTCCATCTTTGTCATTTATATGGTCCCCATTTTAAATCCCTCCACAATTTCACCTGAGATGCTTTGAAAGCCCAGTTCTTACACCCAGACATACACACACAAGTCAATACAATTTTATTTTTTCCACATAAACGAATTCCCCAAGTAAGATCTGGAAGGACTTGTGCTGACTTGAAAAGTAATTTTTGAAACCTGAATCTGAACCATTGAAATGATACTTATTTGCTGGTGATAACTGGGCTGTTTAAAAGCTGCCTGAGCTATGTTTTCCTCCTGGCTTTAAAAATAACAGGACAAACGACAGTACTGGAGAGAGTTTAGCTTCTGAAATCCTCAAGAAACACTATACCCATAGTCCAAATTTTGGCCACGTAACCATTTAACATCATGGTTAAAATTAAATTTATCACATGTCTGCAGGCCGGATCTTTTCATTAATATTCAAAGAGCAAGAGAATGCCAAATACATCACCTTTTAATACAAAAACACAATCAAAAGGTGGGTTTCGCAGAGGAGGGAATGGTCAGCTCTGCACTAGTCTCTTATGATCATTAATTTACTCTTTTTTATCATCTCTCCTCTACATTGACTGCCTTCAAAACCAAGCAACGCCCATACTTTTCCATGGGAAGGTTTTTCCCTGTGTGACGGATCATGCTTGTTGCACCTCTTTCACTCTGCAGACTTGAACACTGTTTTCAGTACTAGTCAGCCAAAGAGCCACCACGCTGGCCTTAGGAAAAGCAGGTTATGCTCCACTTTGAACTGTTAGGTTTTTTCTTCACCACAGCTGCAGATTTACATCGTATGTCGACTAATTGCCTACTTACAGGTTCAATTTTCAGGGCGTTTCTGTAGCTCCCAAAGAAAGCTGCTTGTGCTTTTAGAAACGCTCTTGCGACACCATCTCCAGTGGTTGTAGAGACTTTCTTCAATCTGTTCTTCAGTGCAGAAACCTGAAATCACACAGCAGGTCTAGATCACTCTCATATCACAAACAAAGCGCAACACATTGGGGCACAGCTAAACGAAAAATGTGCTAACCACAGTAGCAGTTATGACAAAAGGTGACATTGTGAATTCAGAGATGAATTTTTCAGTTCTAAAAGCATTACTTTTCAAGCTGTTTTGCTTCTCTAAGATACGACCGGATTCTATTCAGAAACCAATAGGATACTAAAAGCTTCATTGAACCTTCCCTCCTACTTAAAATCCACTGTTAACATGCTGTTGAGTACTCATTTAAAGGTAGTCCATGAAACTGTATCACTCTTGATTAGAATCCATGAAAGAACTGCAGCTAAATTAATTCAAACATCAGATTAACACAAAAAACTGCTCCACACAACCAGGCCATCCATCATCACCAAGGCCAGGAACAAATCCTGAAGGTCTGAACAATCTATTTGTCACAAATACAAGGGGTTTTTAAGGTTATACTCCTTCGAATTTCAGAGCCTGAAGGGGCAATGACTCAGCGAGGGCTGTGTTTTTGGCTGTGTTTCTGGCTGTGCGGGTACCCCCAGCCGGCTCCCGGAGCGCCCGCTGCCCCTCAGCAGCACTCGGGGCAAACACGCACACCAGCCTCGGGGCCTCAAGGAAATGTGTACCCATGAGCCATAAGCTCCAATGTGTTAACTTAATGTAATGTATAGACAATTAAACACAGTCCGATAGTGAGAAACAAAGACACAAACTTCAAACCTTCCCCTGCCACCGCCTTTTACCGGCCCAACTGCCCGCCCCAGCCCCGCCTCCCCTCCTCTGATGTCAGTCCCCACAGCCCCTCCCGCCGTTCTTTCCCCCTCACACTTTTCCTCGCTATTATCTGGAGCTTTTTGCCTGTTCTTACATATTTTTGGAGCTGTTTGCCGAGGGCTCTGCCGTGCCCGGGATCCGCTGTGTCTTGCCTCAGCCGCCTCTCACGGTTCCCTCATGACCCCTCATGGTTCTCCTCACGATTCCCTCACGGCTCCTCATGGCTCCCTCAAGGTTCTCCTCATAGCTCCCTCACGGTTCTCCTCACGGTTCCCTCATGACCCCTCACGGCTCCTCACGGTTCCCTCACGGTTCTCCTCAAGGTTCCCCACAATTCCCTCACGGTTCTCACCACGGTTCACTCATGACCCCTCACGGTTCTCCTCACAATTCCCTCACGGCCCCTCACGATTCCCTCACGGCTCCCTCGTGACCCCTCACAATTCCCTCACGGCCTCTGGCGCTGCAGACAGAACCAGGACAAGCTGAGGTTCTGACACAGATCTCACAAAATGCAGAGCAAGACAAACCCGAATACGTGGGGCACTGGTTCTCAAAACGAATTCAGGTGGTGCTTTTAGAGGCCGCGGCCGTGCCACGCACAAAGCCCGAGTTTAGTGAGATACCTGACACAAAAAATAGGAGCCACAGTTTCAGGGGGAAAGCAGAACGGCAGGAGATCTCTCCAATCTGCAGGAGAACATGACTGACTCCATAAATATCCGTATGATGAATTTAACAGAGCCAAAAACTAGCAAATCTTCCTTTTCCAAACGCCATACTGAAAATCTCCATGGGGTAGCTCTGTGTACTTCACACTGTGCAAAAAACACTGTAGGAATATTATTGACAGAGTGAGCAGATCGTCTGGTAGTGACCATCACTAACTGTTTTTGGAGAGTATGAATTACACCTCATAAAATATAAGCTGATGGTTTAAATGTTCAAATTAACTTTCAAGACCTTCTTCCGATCCTCTAGCCCTCAATGAAAGCTTGCTGTGGCCTCATCCCTGTCTCTAAAATCCTACCAGGCGGGTTGAGTTTTCTGAGCCTCGGGGTGTTGCCACCAGCCTGCCTTGCTCGCCCAGGGCAGCCTGGTTTTCCTGAACTGTTTGTGAGTGCCTCAGTGCCATCCCTCCCATAGCACATCCCTAACTCAACCCCTTCCTGCAGCAGTCCTGGATTTGGGGAGGGCACAGCGACTCCTTTCGTGCTCCACAGGTGTTAAATATAGAATCCATGCTGGGCACTACTCGCTTTTCTTTTAGATGTTATCTTTGCATTTGTGTTTACTAAAACGGTTGCAAAGACATTTCCTTTTAAATCTGCAGATTCTGCTGTAAAAGGCGTTTCATTATTTAGTATAACAGAAATAACCAAGAGCATGTCCAGCACTGTTTATAAATCTGAATGCTTATGCCAATGATGCACACATTAATGAGCCCACAAACCCATATTAACATAACACGTGATACCAGATTTAGTCTGAAGCCTGTAAAATAAGCTCACTCCTATTCACTGAGATAATGTTCCTCAAGGAGTTCTGTAATCCTCTAAATATAAAAGCTTCACCAGATTTTCAAACCCAAACAGCATACTTCATGTTTGATGGGTTCTAGACTTGTAGGGTCAAAATATGTTTTTATTTTCTATATTAACTTATATTAACCACTTAAAGGTAGTTCTTAAAAGTGTAATAAAATAGCCAGAGTTCTGAGAAACTTTCAAATCCATCTCCAATATTGTTATAAGGGGTTTTCTGTAAACACTCATGTGAAGATACAGAACCTTCCATCTATATAGAAGGAAAAAGCTCTATGTTTCGTTTTAAACAAACCAGGAGTTCAGAGGGCTGGTCACAGCCTTTCTGTGCTTCAGCTCTCCTGGTTGGAACAGAAGCAGAATATTGACTGGTATTTTGCTATTTCCTCAAACACTGCAGGATGTCCATTTTATATATATGTGGGATTAATGCAAGAGGCATGTCAATTTTTAAACAAAAAAAAAAAGTTAACAACAACACATTTAAATATACTAACAAGTAGCAAAAAAATCTACCCCAAAACACCCTCATGTGTACTCTCTGGAAAAAATTAGTATGTAATACAAAGTAGACTATACAAGCAGAATTAGGGTTGTTTCCTGCCGAAAGAGATAGCGATACTTCAAAAAAAACTCAAATTGTGACCATTGAAAATAAGGATTATTTCTAGCCAAACAGACACAAACACATGCAGTCTACCCTGAGAGTGTTTTTAAACAAGATTTTTATACTTCTGGCAGTTGAGGTTTAAAGGTCTGATTTCAACTCTCACCATGTTTCAGAATGCAATCTGTGCAATGCAGCAGAATGAAATGGTTCAGTAAAGGTGCTAGTGGAAATTCTTTTAATTAGGTCCAAGGCTTTTCAGTTGTCAACATGAATAAAGCAAGAAACGTTCTAGTGCAAACACAGCGTAAGAAATAAAGATGGATTCACCTTTAGGAGAACGGTTTGGCTGCAGAGCTGCAGTCTGGTACTCCTGGCTGCCCTGGAAGCAGCTCGTTCCCTGGGTGAGCACCAGCAGCCCTGGCTTGCTGCCGGTGCTGGCTCAGTGTGGAGAGGCAGCAGGAGCCCCAGAGCCGAGCCCGGGACCCCACAGACCCCCAGCCTCCCCCAGCACACAACTACGAGCTGACAGAGCAAGCTGATACTTTATTACACTTTATTCCTTGCAACGTGGGGCTCTGACTACAACTATGACTAGAAGATGACACTTACTTGGAAATACATGAAAAATCCATACGGGTTGCATTAAAAAAAATTACTACCCCCTCTTTGCTACTCGTTGCAACACAGACGGTGGTGTAGGAGACTTGTCAGCAGCAGATGCACTTATTGTAATCACAGTCCTTAATAAATCTCTTTTTTTAATATTGATTATTTTAAAAGGAAAGTTACTTCCCAGGGTACTCTCATGCTGCCAGATTTCCAGCAATACAGCAGAGGCAGAAGGTAAAGAAGAGGCAGGTTTTCACGTTTCAAATAGTTTATCAGTAACACAGTGGTACAAACCTTGATTTTCAGGGACATGACCTGGCCATTTCAGAAGCCTGACAGCCAGCAGGTACTGCTGAGGTAAACTGGGGCAAAGGAGCAACTTGAGCTACCTCTGCTGGAACTGCCTCAATTCTGCCCAGCTCCTCTGACACAAATTCTAGCTGGAAAGACCTTTCACTAAGTCCTATGTTTGTTTGGATCCTAAGAATTAAAGAGTAAACAACAGTTCATTCTTGATTTCCAAGAACCAGTTTAGGTAGCAACATCTCTATCATGAAACTCAAGAACAACTCACTACCTGAGGCTCTAAAAGAATCATAAGACTTCATTCATTTGATTTAAAAAGCAGTTCAAGGAGAGAGGGAAATCAGCTTTTAGAAATTTTCCACTGGATTAAATACCTGATGGTGAATGCACCACAGAGAAAATGTTTTTGCTCACTGATGAATATAGATAGATTTAATTTAGCAAAGTAAGTTTTGTCTATTCAGCAGTGCATGAATTGCTCACTGCTCACATTAAGTAGCAAAACTGGCAGGGTAGTTTGACATAACAGGCATTTATGATCAGGAAACTCTTGAAGACATTTTTAGTTTCTCAGATCATAAATGCATCTACTTAGACTAAGACCAGTGGGGAGACACACTCCCAAAATCTCCCAGGGAAGCAAAAAGGAAAAAAAAAAAGAAAAGAAAAAAAAAGTATAATGGATTGGCTTTAGTGTCTCCCTGCTGAGATGAACAACTTGATCCACTTACAGTTCCAAACACATGATGCATGAAAGAACTGACAGAAATTCAATTCTTGCACAGCAGAGCAGCTGCTCTCTAGTGGTCAAAGCCAACTCTGGAACCGCGTGAAGGGAGAGACCTGGAGGAGGAACTGCATCATCCAGGTAACAGCAACAATGCACCAGAGCTAAATCCCACATAAACCCCCAGCACAAACATTAATTACACAACGCAACACGACTCAACTTAAAGCTTTGTTGTGAAAAATATTAATCCCAGCTGTATTTATATAGCAGTTGTGAAAAAAAATACCCCATATATGCTACTGGTGAGCCCTGCCAGTTAATTGAATTTGCTGGCAGCACTTCCTCTGCTCTGCTCTCAACATCCTCTGAGATAAAATGGAGCTTTTAAATAGACCTGTGGAAAACTGAATCAAGAAATTTGAACTAATAAAACACAACTCTTTACTGTTATAAAAGTGAAGTAAAAGTAAATAATGAAAGGAAGGAAGTCTCTTAAAATTTATTACATTCCAAAGCTTGAAGTTCTGTGTTTATTGGAGAAGTCTCTTCTGATGTTCTACAGTGTGCCCACAACAGCTCCTTTAATGAAGTCTCATAAAATCTAATATAATACTTGATTGTTGACAAATCATATACATGTTTGAGGCCCTGTGCTCAGTGTACCCAGACATTTCTTACATAATTCCATGAAATTTACAAGTCTGTCATTCCCGGGTTGTGGATAATGGCACGAGCAGTGACCAGCTGGCAGATTTGGATGCTGGGAGTGAAATCAAAATGAAAAACTATATAAAGCCAGAAAAAATCATGGAATCAACTTTTACAGACTAAATGCTTGACTAAAGCCAGAATGTTCCCAATCAAGATGGTCCTCTCCTCCTGAGCTCCCTGGTTTTGAAGAACAGATCCTGTTGGAGGCACTGGGCATTCACCCTCAGTGCAGCTTCTCCTCACACACAGCTCACATTGAGCTCCCTGCACATCAATTCTATTTCTCAACTGCACATGAAAATGTTCAGATCTGACTGTCAGTGCAATATTTCCAACTAGCAAAGGAAATCCAGATTTTCCCCTGCCACGTTCTCCTAAACATTCACTCTCTGCCTTGAAAACAGCTCCTGACACTCTCAGCTCCTGCAGTGGAGACGACTGCAGCAGCAAGTGGGATATCTTTGTGTCCCATTAAATGTCAAGTATTTATACACCATTACTATCAAGTTATTAAAAACATGAAATAATTTACCAATAAAAAGGGTGAATGAGAAAGAAAATGAGTTCTGAATTCTAGCAGTGATTGAAATGAATGTGAAGGCACCCATTCAATATCATATCTCAGGATATAAAATGCACGAAATTCCTTAAAGCTCATCTGGAAACAGTCACAGGAGAAAAACCCACACAATTTCATTTGGAAACAACAGTTAACTAAAGATGCAGGATTTCTGGCTCGTGTGAGCTCTAGCTGATTTTCACTGGGAGGCTTCAATGCACGTCTGCTGATGTTGAAGCAAACACTCCTGCACCCTTTGGGACAGCAGGAACTGAGGGAAGCAGTTCAGTGCTGCCAACGAGAGCTCCCAGTGACACCCCTCAGTCCCAGTGAGCAGGAACTGCTGTCAGGAACAGAACCCTTGGAGAAGTCACTCCATACATACCACATCATTGGGGAGGCTCTGCAGGTCATCAAAAGGGGTTTCCAGTGTGTTGGTGTCTACGTTAAGGATCACCACATCTTCCAGGGCCATGCTTCTTACTTTCTATATGTGAGCAAATTCAGGAAAAGGGAAAGGAAAATGTAAGTATGGGGAATTCAATTTTATGCATAAAGGACACAAATGATGGCAGAACAATATGGCACTACAGAACCTCAACCATTTTAAAAACAATCAACATTCACGACTTCCTGTCATAATTTGTTTTATTTGTTCATTTTACAATGCTAAAAAATTAACCTTCAGTTGGCAGAGGGAAGTTCTTAACAACATGCACACTGAAATTTGTTAAACCAGAGGGTCTGTGATTATTCAAGCAAATATGCATTTCAAGCACCTCTACAAATGTTTGTCTTCGTGTCCTGTTTGCACATTTAACAGTTTCTAGTCAAGTCAGGATTTCAAGCAAATCTTCCTATATTTGGAAATTAATTTAATTAACAATAAAGAGTGGATTTTCAAGGAGTTGAGAGTTGCATTAATTCAGGGATGGGAACTAGTTTCCAAACTCCAGGTTGGATTTTAGAAGGCTAATAACGACAAGTTTATAACTGCATTAGGTAAAATGGATGCTATGAGAGCCTAATCAGTAAATAATTAAAATAGGGGGAATAAACAAAGCTAAGAGAATTTTAATTCCACCATATCCTGGTCAGCAAGTCTGAATTTTCTCTTCTGTCCCCATGAATTGAGGGGAAGTTTCTAATCTACTAACAGTACTTACACATAGAAAAGAAGAACCTATTTCTAAAAAAAACGACCATCAATACTTGTGACTCTGAGTGTCTAAAGGTATCTGTGATCTAAGCAAATTTAAATACTGCCAGACTTGATTTCCCTGCCTAATCAACAGTAAATGAGTCACTGATACCAAACAGAGCAGCATTTAAACACGTAACGCTTCTTCCACTAACAGGAGACTTGAATTTTTTTTTTTGACTGACTAATCACACAGGTTTAATCTCTTAAAATAAAGCTCTGAAAATTCAAAATCAGAAAAACTGGAATTATAGAATATGGTAATTGAAGAAATTTCCCAGTGACACTGTAAAAAATGTTTAAATACCTAGCTACCTACACACAGGACCAAATGAAAGTTACTGAGCAGGAATGTGAACAAAAACATACTCAATTTTTAATTAAGGTTTTGTGGGGTGGAGGGAATTGTTTCCTTTAAAAGAAAGGAACTGAAGTCCTAAAACAATGGCAAAGTTGAGCCTTAGGCAGCTAAATAATTACCCTCAGTTTTCAAGGCTCAGTCCTCTGTCTATAAAGCAAACTGCTGTGTACTTAGGGCTGAAAAAAACCTCCAACAACCATAAAACCCACTCTGTAGACATTTAAGTTTAGGTCTTCATGAGACATTTCTTTAACTTAAACAGAAGAATATTACATTTAATGCTTTCCATATAAAGAGCACCAGCACTGCCTGACAAGCCAGGTACTTTGCTTGCAGGAACCAAAGGTCACCCTGTTGGCTGCATCTGATAAACTCTAAAGCAATCCAGGAGCCTTGCTCCTTCTAGGAGTCCGGAAGCACCAGACAAACTGATTTGCTCCTTCCTGTTTCAGAAAATTAAAAATCTCACTTATACTCAGAGGAGTCTAAAAACCTCCAACAAAAAGGTCTTGCAAAGTACTTAACCAAAGCCAGAAGCTTGTCAGGCACAGTGCTGGCAGGACAAGACAGAAGGAAGGAAATCCTTCTCCTGCTTGCTGCCAAAGAAGCAGCACAGTGTGGTGAACGTGCCAGGGGTGTTTCTGTACCTCTGGTGGTGAATCTGCACCTCCCCTTCAGCAAAATGCGGGCTTTTCTGGAGCACACAACAGCCTTGTGCCAAGCAGGGCTCAGCCAGGGGGGATCACCCCACACCTAGCCCAGAAATCGTCATATCCAAAAGGAAGCTGATGTTAAACTCTGCTGGGCTGCACCTTTACACCACCAAGAGCTTAACCTCACTGTAAAGATTTGCAATATTTGTACAAAGGCAGTGGATTTCCCTTGAGACCAGCCCTCAGATTTAATAAAACACTGGAGACTGACTTGATTAATAGCATCTGTCTTGCAATGCATATAATTTTTTGATGGTCCAATTGTGGCTTATTCTACAGAAATGCAGACTGACCAGTTCATCTTAATCCTTAGTTGGTTTTATCATCTCTCCTGTCACTATCACTTCTGATAAAGCTAGTATCAGGCAGTTATAAGGGCTTTTGTTAAATAATCACACACTTCTTTCACTAAACCTGGCACCTCATCAGCCCAACCAACATGAAAATCACAGTATTTACTCCCTCGCTGGAATTTGAGTAAAAATTCCCAGCGTTCAGTTGCAATTCTCACATTAAACCCCACTGGATTCTGTGAATCACAAAAACCTGTAGATCATTTTTCACAAGTACAGTTTGTCTGTTCTCATAATTTTCTGGAAATGGGAAGGGACAGCCACAAGCCACACACAGCCCCAGCCCATATTTCACAACTTCCTGAAGAGCTAAACAAAATTTTACAAGTGATACCTGTGCAACGGACTGGACTGTATACAGTAGGTTCATATTTTGCTGAAAAAGAAATGTGGATAAGCAAGGACCAAGAGGAAACATGAACATTACAGATGCCTTATCTCATTTTCCCACAGGTCACGGATGTACTGAGTCAAAAGGAGAGATTCAGTGAAAATGTGCATCACATCTCACTCCTGCAAACCTTTCTTAGCCATCCTTGCCCAATTACTTGTAGCCATAATTAATCACCTAAAATCCATCTAAATCAAACTAACATCTACACCTGCCTTTTATTTTAAATGTCTCTTTTTAAAAGAGCGGAGAGGTATGGAAAGCTGGTTTAACAAGCACACTGAACCCATTGTTTATGGCCTCTATAAACATGGCTTAGTAAGAATTACTGACTTAATCAGAGAGAACTTATCTCCTGGTGAAAAGAGCACTTTAAATTTCAGAAATGGCACCTTTACTGTGAAAATCTCTTAACTTTTCAAACAAACTCCGGGGGGCCTTAAACACCAGGTCCGTAAATAAGAGCAGTCCGGGTGCCTGCCCTGCTCACAGGCAGCCAAACACTTGAGTCATTTAAATGTTTTATGTGGAAGTTCACAAAAACACAGAAACCATATTCTAATAGAGGAATTAAGGGGTGCTCCTCCATCCCACTCTAGAAGCAATATTCATCCATAATAATAAATGCTGTTTTATCAGCACTGGCTACACTTGGCAGGTTCTGCATTTTCTGCCATAAAGGAATCCCAAGTTAAACTTCTTTCAGGTGAACAATTCTATTGAATAGTTTAATTTAAAACAAAACAAAACAAAACAAAAAAAGTCCAGAACCATCGAACACCAGCACCCCCTGCCTCTCCTCCCACAAACCAGGTTTGCGTAACTTCACGGCTAAATTGCTGCCAAAACATAAACCAAGTCGATCATGAGGTTTTATAACCAGATACAAACGTGATCAGCATCTTACAAATGTTGTAACAGTGAAAGGGTAACATACCTTGCACTGATTCTTTTGGAAAGGCAGAACTCCTAACAAAAACTAACACTCTAGCTAGCCTGTGAACTAGGTTTGAAATTAAGAAAGTAAGTTAAGAAAGTATGATTCACAACAAGTCTAAAATCCATTTGCTTAATGACTTGTCTCCACTGAATTAATAGTTTCCATTTATTTTCTTAAGGAAAACACCACAACCCTGCAGACAACAATGTGTCAATCTGGCTGCCAGAAGCAGGAAAGGCAGCGGATATAAAATTTTATTATTTCATGCCCCAAGAGCAGCCAGAAGGACTTAATGAAATCAGGGCCAGATTTACAATCTGAAATGGCTATTCAGCAGACAGCTCTGCTTAAGCGGGATGTGCCCCCTGACCCCGGGGCCCTTTGATCCGGGCACAGCAGGTGGGCTGCCCCCCCCCGCCCATCTCCCACCCTTCCGCCCGGGCACCCCCAGCCCCTACAGGTGATTCCCCAGATCCTTATCACAAGCAGCTGCTGCCAACTGAGTGACAAACAGCACCCGTGCTGCTGTGGCACACCACAAACACCTCCTGCCTGCTTGGTACTGCAGGGCTGCCTTCTGAAAACTCACCCTCAAACAGCCCCCAGAATCCCTCAGTAAAACGTGGCTCTTATCTCCATTTTCCCAATAACTGGATAAAAGACAATTCCATAAGTAATCTGCCATATTTTTCAGTGCATTTTTATCAATACTCCTGAAACCACGTACAGCCATATTGGGAATATTTGTGAGTGGCTAAACTGCTTTTAGGGGTTTAAGACCTGGATTTAAGTTAATCTATAACCTTCATTAAGATCCAATGGAAAAGCTGCACTTCCTCTGTTACATGTAGAAAAAGCATTGATTTACTAAGTATAAATGGGTGGGAAAAGCTAATTACTGCTTCTCACCCCAATCAAAAATATAATTAACAATTAACAGTACCAGTGGCAGATGCCAGTGGTCAATGAATTCTCAGGGTGTGTTCAGGGAAGGGGAGCCCCATGGCAGGGCCAGGCCTGAGCCCAGGCTCACAGAAGCCGTGCTCAGGGCTCCTTAGCTCAGACTCAGTGCACACTAATCGGGCTGTGGTCACAGGGCGTCCCGAGCAGGGCATCCTCACCCCAAACACGAGCAGGGGAATGTGCCAGAAAGTGCTCCCCAAGTGGGTGTGGGGGGTTCTGAGGGGCCCAGCTCCACTCCCCTGGCTGCACAGGACATGTTAACAACACAGGTGAGATCAGCCATGGTGTCCTACCGTGTGTCACACAACAGGAATCTCACTGAGTGTTTCTTTCCCCACATGAGTATTTTTACTGATACCAGGTTAAAGTAAAACAAAAATCTGCTCATATAGCTTTTATGATATACACCAGTGTCCTCTTTCCTTAGGAAAAAGGTTAGTAGAGCATTCTGAAATGCAATGTGCAGTTTCACACATAAATCCATCCTGGATAATCTTGCAAGAATTACAGTTCTGAAGTCCCAGATAAAGTCTTCGAATAACTGGAATATTAATAAGAAATATCAGAAGTACTTTTCCAGTCACTAATCCTAACTGTACATGCTGGGTCTGTGGCCCAAGCAGAGCAGGAAAGGGGGGATGTTCTCCTAAGCGGATCCCGGCACGCTGGAGTCGCCTGCCAGAGCTCCACATCTCAGAGCCCAGCACAGGCATCCCCAGCAGTCAATCAAAACCACATGTGCCCCAGTTCCAGCAGGGAGCTCCCAGGTCAAGGGCATTCCCCCTCCGTCAGCACCATCACACTGATAACCCTCCTACACAAACACTTGCAGAAACAATCCTTTTCTCTGACAAAACGAAAAAGGCTGCGGCTAAGTTTGACACTGCTTCTGATACAAAGGGCAATTTTATATCATCTGAAGACTAAAACAGCGCACAGGCAGAAAATAAGATTGTGAAAGGGGTGTGTTCTTTTGATAGTTTCATTTTCCTATCTCATTATTTATCACTACTAAGTACTTATCTTCATCTAATATGAATTCAATTAGTTCCATAAGCATGTTCCATTATTCATGTGATAGCTCCAGCCTTGCTTATCCAACAGCTTATAAACTTTTAGCCTTCTTTGAAGTCACTTTATGGATTGCTAAATGGAAATCTTATAAAGAATGACTAACTAGGTGATGATAGAAAAGCTGAAAAATAAGAGCACAAAACACAGCTCTGTATTTTCTACCAAGGTTTTCCCCCATAAATCAGTTGGAGCCCTCTGACCTATAACAGGAGATTATCTTATCTCACTGGAGAACATTTCAGTCACAGCAAATTAGATTTAACAGTCAATGGATAGGCTTGATATTTTAATCATAAGAAAAATTTGTCATTTTCCATTAAAATAACTGTTCCTTCTACAGAGCCCCTGTGGAACACGGGAAACTGCAAACTAACTTTAAGGTACCAGACAGTTCAGGAAAGATCTGTTGATGTGAGAGAGGCTGGAATTTGTTTAAAATCACCAACACTTCTGCTTCTTCCAGAGGCCCCATTCCAACACCGGGATAGCAAAACCCACAGAAACAAGACTAGAGGTAGAAAAGAATTGTTTCCTATATCCCAAATCCCATCTTGCCTTCACACCACAGCTTTCCCTGGGCAAGATGAGGCTGCCACTAACGCTGGCACAAGGAGGACAAGTGCAAGCATGGGAGCTGCAGGGGCAGAGCCTGAGCCCAGCCCTACCTGCAGCACTGCTTGGGCTCCACCTGCTTCAGCTGCAGTGCTAGGCTGGGAATGAACCCCTCATCCTGACACTCACAGGTGTGCATTAGCAGAACACTTCTAAAGTCCTGTTTGTGACATCTCAGCATTTAGAGAAAAAGGAATACTGAAAAATGGCAGTAGTTTGTAGTTCTAGTTTATAAAATTATTTTGGTATGGAAAAGATAATGTATTTTTAAACAAACACAACTGCCAGATCATGAGAAAAAGATCTTCTGTTGCAACTACAACGTTATTCTAAAAAATCCCACACAACTTTACATGTAAAGGAAGGGACAAACAGAGCGAGCATTCAGCACCACAAACAAGATGTAACCTAGGAAGTGTCCAGCTCATGTGACAAATGTCACCTTTCCCTTGCCCAGGGCACAGAAATTCTGCAGCACTTGCCATCAGACAGATCCAGCAGCCACTGTGGAATTTTATGTTATTTTTCAATGGAAAAAGCACAGTTAGCTCCAAGATGCAGTTCTATCTGTATTCAATTTATCCATAAGAGCAGAGAAAACAGTTTGGTTTATTTATTTAATTTATTTGATAAGGCACTTTGAATAACTGTACTTTGCCAAAGCGTGTCTGTGTTCCAGAATCTCTGGCTATTCAAAAGCCAGACTGGATTTAGTACTAAACAGATTTTTTCACAAGTTACTAAAATGGATGAAAATTGGCTTCTCCAAGAACAACTCCTTTTTTTGAGTTTTTACAGATGGAGTTTGGAAGGCCCACAGAGCCCTGCAGTCTGAAACACAGAGACAAAGGAAGAGGCAATGGATTTATGGAGCAAGGCAGGAGTGAGACATCACACAAAGCAACTCCAAGGTGTAATTATTAATTTTTTTTTTTATCCATTCCCAGGCCAACCACAGGGCTTGTTGTGAGCACAAATATCTGTGAAAGCTGCTAAGTGTGTGTATGGAGATATTCTCCCATCATCTTTTACAGATATCCCAATAACCACACCAATGATTGCCTGGGATGGATATGGGGCAGAAAGTTTCTTGATTGATTTGAAAAATACATTTCTTCCTAGATATTCCCTGGCTCCTGCCTGTGCAGTATCCAAGTGTGATTATGAGTACCCCTTGAACAGAAGCATATGATGTGCAAACAAATGTACATGTTGACTTTTAAACTAACTGGTTATTCACAAAAATCATTTTACTGCAATTCTTTACTTGGCTTAGCAGTATAAAGGACATAAAAATCATCTGTACCCAGGATGGTAAGGAGAAGTAAAAAGACATCCTGTACATTTAATCTATCTTTTCATGAAAAAACTGACTTCTAAAATTACCTCCCATTAATGCTGGAAAAAGGGGGTATGTTACACAGCACACACAAACACACAGGGTATCGTTACTACACACATCTGCCCTAGTGAAAGAACATTTATCAATATTTCCAGAAATTACACATTTTTATGGACAATACAAGAACAATTCCTTGATGTGGTGTAAACCCCAGCTCTCTAAACTGTTCTGTACCCTGAACAGGAAGGCTCCATTTCCAGACACAGGATCTGAACCAGGGCCACAGGAACATCCATGCCCAGGAGCAGACCCAGCTCCAGCCCTGCCCCAGGAGCTCCCTGGGCACTCCCAGGGAAGGGCACAGTCAGGAAGGATGAGGATTTCACAGGCACCTGAAGTCAGTGTCTTTTGTTGTCCCCCAGATACTTTTGAAGAAAGTCACCCACTGTTTCACCAGTACTGGAAGCAAAAGCAAATGTGCTATTTCCACTTTTAGAGTTTTTAAAAAAAGTCACATGAATTACTGGGAATTGTTTATAGGAGAAGCTTTCTGTGAGGGCTGGTGCTCTGCCAGCTTTGTGTTAACATTAACTGCAAGTTCCTTCTTTTCAGATCTTTTGAACATTAAAAAAATTACAATCTGTCTGCAAAAGCCTAAAAGAGAACTGTAACTGTCAACATTGTGGTTTAATATCGACTCTGCCTTTGTGCCTGAGTCCAAGCAAGGCACTGAACTGATTAAACGAGGCCCCAGGGCGGGGAGGGGAGCACGACGTGAGCTTGTCACCGCAGGGAACTCTGCCCAAGGAGAGCAGGGAGCAGATCAGGCTCCTGAAGATCCAATGCTATCATGTATGCCTCACTCAATCCCCCAGCACTCCCAAATTAACAGCATTATTCCATTTTTAAGCATATGAATGAATGTGTAATTGCTTGCAGAATCTGCCTCTAAATCATACCACTATGGATGGTTTCAGAAATGGTGAGACTTACCTCCATCAGACTTAAGTGTATTCCAATGAGGTAGGGCATGGGGGCACTGCAGAGAGGAAAAGAAACACGGCTTTACACCCTTGTAACACTGAATAACACACATGACTTGTAAAATTAGCTACAGGAAAACACTGGCATGCTGGATTCAATTTTGCTTAAAAAATAATAGATACACATATCCAAACAAACCACATGTGAACAAAGTGTTAGTCCATATTGGAAAGATGGTTTTCAGTATGCAATGGCCTCCCACTCCTGTAAGACTTTGCTTTTTCTTGACATCAGAATTTCTAAGTGGCTAACTTTAGGGAGGTACCTAAGGACAGCTGTTAAACACATCCCTAACACTGGGGCCTTTTGTTAGAAAACCAAACAAAATGTGTTATTGCAATTTTTAAAACACACCCAGATTTTTCCAAGAGTATTCTTTCAAAAACTGGACCGTACTACAGTGTCAAGTGGTTAATTTAATGTATACATATCACCTAGTACTACTAGTTCTGAATTCTTTGCACAAGTCCAAACACATTTTTAAGTAATTCACTTTTAAGTACAAATCTTGACATGTTCTCATTTGTAAAAGAAAACATAAAAAACACTTTTGAAGATCCTGATAAACTCCAGAGTTCCTGGGACACCCGCTGATACCAACATTCCCCTCAGGACACAAAACTTAAATAGCCCAGAGGCTCTTAGGCCAGGTTTTAGCCTGGGACAGGGGTGACACCTTTGTTAGCCCACAGAAGAGCAGTGTTTAAGGGGACAGTGATTTTCTCCAGGTGCCTTCCCTGATGTGAGCAAACCGCGAGCAGGACCCGCTCCCAGCAGAGCCCCGATGGGAGCTGCCTGTCCCTGTCCAGGATCTGCAATGCCGAGCTGCTCCCAGCCTCCCCCCGCAACCAGAGCCATCAGCGAGGCTGCCAGAGCTGCTAATTGCAAATATGGCACATCCTGCCTGCGAAACGCAGCGCACACAGACAGACACAACTTCTAAAATAGAGCCTCAGCTCGCTTTGGATACAGAAGCTCAAAGAGCTCATTTTCAATTTCAGATGAAAAAAATGAGAGAAATGTCACTGTACTGCCTTGGATTAAAATATCTCCCATATTGCTGCTCTAAGCTGGTGCCTACTGCTCAGTAAGAGCAGTACAGTGCTGAAAAAGCTCCTGAGACACCAGGCCAGCAAAAATCCCTGCTTCTCCTTTTCCTGAGAAATACCTTTAAAAATATATTTACTGATAAGCATATTAATATTTATGTTGTTTATTAATACACCCCCTCAAACTGCCACTCTGTAGGATGCTCTACTGAGGTGAGAACAGCCCCTGCAGTAGACATTCCATGTGAATCCATTTTTTTTTTCCTTTCTGAGACATTAAACACATACAACTTCCACAAGCCCTTCCCAGTTCACTTAACTACTGCTCCAGGGCCTTGTCCCACGTCACTGCAATGAGTGCACCTCCACAGCCCCTTGGGAAAGAGCCCAGAGGGGCTGCTACAGCACAGAATTATCCCAAAGGTTCTGCTTCCTGGGGATCCCACAGGTGGCACCTGGAACACGCACCCCAGTCCCTGGCAGCAGGTCTGACTGCTCCCCAGCACACACGAGGGCTGCTCAGCTGAGCCCTGCTCTGTCACAGACATGTCTGATTTGTGACAAAGGCCATCTCCTCAGCTCCAGTGGCCACAACCCAGGGGCAAGAGAACAGCCAGGAATTTTATACTGAGGGAATGAAGCCCTGCTCTGGCTCTGGCTGCTCCGGCCCCTCCGGTGCCACCACCACCAATGTGGTTCCAATTAAAAACTTCCAATCCCCACCCTACAGAGTCGGGACCACGGCAGGAAGTCTTAGCCTGCAAATGTCTCATCTAGTGGAACCTTGGCTAATGTAATGAAAGGAAGCAGGAAGAGTGCAGTATTCCTGAAAACCAGCCATTTACTAACATCTCCAAAGTAGGAAGAAAAGATATAGCTTGAGATACATGGATCAGCTTTGGATGCTCATCTTCTCAATTTTGAAGTGACAAACATTACATGTAGTGGCAATACAGCACATAAAATAATTACAGGGACTGCATAAATAACCTCAATAAAATGCAATTCTGGTAAAGAGCATAAACATTTCCAATAAAATCTACCAGAGAGATTCTATTCTTCCATCATCACTCATCGATATGACTGAATAGGAAACACACCTAGAAGTAAATGCTCAAAGTTCATGTCAGGCTTCATAAATTGCTTTTATCACCATTTCTCTTGACCATGAGTTAATCATAGGCCATTATTTAAGTAGACCTTTAGCATCCTGTGCAGGGGAATGTGCTGTGTCCCCCCTCCCCACCCAGGGCACACTCAAACACTCCTTCCTCACTGCCATTCAGGTCCCGAGACGTGGAGCACTCCAGCAGTTTTTAATATTTTATCAGGGTAGATCTGTACTTGCAAGACTTCCAAGTGAAGTTCAGCAAGACACATCCCTTGTATAAAGGGCAGAAACACTCAGCACAACCTTTAATCCTTCTGGGAGCCCTGGCAGATTAAAGACTGCCCTTCAGAGCAGGCCTTCCCCACTGCTCGACACTTCATCAGTCCTGGGGCTTCTTACAGCCACAACTACTAATTACTCAAAGTTGTTTGCTGGCAGCCAATAGCCATTAAGTGCAAAATTAAGAAGTATCAGTTTCTACCACATGTATTTACTGCTCAAACAAAGTGCCTGCGTGAGACTTTTGGAACAAAGAGAGGGGTCATTACTCCTCTTGTGCTATGCTGGCTCCCAAGGCAGTCAGCCTTATTTATAATCAAATGAGTTATATAGGTAAATATCAAATCATTAAAGTAGCAATGCATAAGCATGAATATGGATTTTGGGGACATAATGGCTATATATTGCCTATTTATTACAGTTGCATTTTTACAATTTCTTTAATTCGTTTCCTTAGGCAAACTAGAGACCTCTTAATTATGCTCCCAAGAGGTGGGCAACTACTAATTGGAAGAGAAGCAGGTGAAATAGAGGGACATTTCTTCTTAAGTGAAAAAAGCCCAGCCTTAAAAAATACTGCAATTCACCAGGAAAGTAATGTAAAAGCCCAAGGATCTCCAAAAGGTTCCTATTTACAGCTACACAGGGATTTCACCATTTTGCTTCATTGTTGCAGGAAAATGGATGAGAGCACATTTACCACATTCATGTCTTGCTCTACAAACATTGACTTAAGGGGTGCCTGTCTCCCACCACTGGCACTTCCCTCTCCAGGGCAGTCTCCTGATTTCTCTTCAGATTCCTCATTGAAATGCAACAGAATTCCACCCGAAATTTATTGGGATAATTGATGCAAATTAGAAACCTGACTGCATAAATTGGAAGGATGCAGAGAAGGCACAGCTCTGACACCAGGAGAGAGCTCCAAGAGGCTTTAGTGAGTGCCCAGGTGTGCCAGGCTCAATGGCAGTGCCCACTGAGAGCTCCTTGGGCAGGAATCTTTGTTTCCCAGCAGCAGGAGGACCCCAGCTCTGCCTCCACCTACTCCAGGAGCACACTGACTAGGTGCAGATTTAGAAAATAGGAGAAAGGGGCTAAAAAAGACTCCTGGAGAAAGGGCAAACTGCCCCAGGAGAAGTGTTTGTTCAGCAGCTGTGCCAGGGTGCTCTCAGAATTATTCATGTTGGCTGCTAAGCTGTCTGATAGAAAAGGCTGCTTTACTCACCCTACAAAATGTACTGTTTCTTCTGGTGACAAAGCTCTGGGGCTCAGCTCAGCAAAGCCAGGCTTTTCTAAGAGCTCATTTTAAACTGAGAGCAAGAAGGAAGCAAACAGACACACTGGGAGTGGTTTTATGGCACACAGAAAACAAAGTGGGAAAAGTACTGAGGAAATTTGATGCACTGCTTCTTTCACATCACCAACTGTTTAAATTCCCAATAAAATAGATGGACAAGATCTGGCCAAACAGAAATAGTTGTGAGTGCCTGACTATCGATGCTTGGTGGCAGCACCTCACTAACCAGCACTTCTGGCACCTGCTGGCACGTGCTCTAAACAAACAAAACCCAACCAAAGAGCCCCAAACCAGCCCCCAGCAGTGCAGCTGTGCCTCTGTACTCCCTCTGCTGCTCTGTATTCAAAGGAACAAGCAATTGTGCATTAACATATGGAATCTAGTGACAGTATTTTAGTCTCCTGCACCCAAAATGTTTCCCTGGGCTAAAAATACATTAAAGAGCAGTGCGTAATTAAAAAATAATAAGAAAGGATAGCACTCTTCCCCTTGGTTCCCCTCCTGCCCCCTGTCCTCAACAATCTACATGACAGGGATGAGATGGCTGAAGCCATTCCAGATCCATGGAGGATCCAGCAGCACTGAGTCAGCATCCCCACGACAGAGCAAGTGCACTGAGAACAAACATTTGGGAGCCACAACCTTTCAGCATTTGCAGTTCTGAGGGAAGGCACATCAGTGAGGAATGCAAGGAACAGAAATACTAAGTTTAAGAAAACCCTTTCAAGAGGGAAATGGGATGCAAAAGGCAAATAATCACAGGTGAAATATACTTTTTTCAAAAAACTTTCAAAGATCTCAAGTGACACAGTCTATCCATCCTTCTGTGAGTTTCAAAAGAGCAGGAGAAGATTCAAAACATCACAGCACAGTCAGTAAATGAGCACAGCCAACTGAATGAACAAGATATTCTGTATTCATAAGAACTGAAAAATTCTCATTGCTTCAAGTTTTGTTCCCATTTCAGCTCTCTAAAATCCTTATGTCATATTTACAAAAGAAATAACCAGACAATAATTAAAATGAAATGGAACTCTATTTTAAATAATCTCAGGTCATTTCCCTTTAGAGGAAGACACCAGGAAGCAGAAATACTGCCTTAAAGCAGGGAGCTGATTGCTCAGTCCTCCCAGGAAAAAATGGCATTTCCAAGTTCACACGGTTACAAAATAGAGGGTGGACCCTATTTTGGGAAATATTTTATGGCACATAAATTGTTGCTAAATTGACTTACTCAAACAATGACAGAGTGTGTAGCTACCTTTCCAATTAAAAGTTCCTGGCTGGGTAAAGGAAATCAGTTGTTGCATTTGTGAGCTGCCTAACAGTTGTACATTTTGAAATCATTCTTTGCACACATCCTGGCTCCCTCCTGCCATGGCCGGGTGCTGGCCACAAAAGAATTCCCTGAGAGATGCTCAGTGACTCCTGCCCTTCTCTCCTGCCCCAGGGTTTGCTTTTTCACCCTGGGGTGGGCCCCTGTCCCTGCCTTTGTCAGGAAGTCCATGAAGAGCTGATCTCTGAAGGCAAGGCCTGTGCTGAGCCCTGGAGCAGCAGGTACCTGAGGGGAGCTGGGGCAGCCTCTCCAAGTGTTAATTACACGTGAGAAGCCCATTATCCAGGGAAAGGCACCTGCTGGCACTGCAAATGACTGGGACCTGCCCTTCCTGTGCAGGGAGCCAGGGAAGGCTCATTTCCACAGGAGATCATCTTTAGATTCCTGTTCCCCCACACAGGCACACACAGCATTTAAATCAGCTGCACAGGAGCAAACTTCCTTTAAAGCTGCACGATTTGGTTTCCAGGCCTTCACTCACTGCTGGTTTTATCCAGCTGGATCCCCAGGAGCAGCTGCACCAGGAGAGGGCTTCAGTCTCACTGCAGGACATGTGCCCAGTGCAGTGGCCCTGAGGGACAGACACACACCTCCAGAACACACACAGGGAATGCACACACACACACACACACACAGCCTTACCAGCAGTAGTCCAGGAGATGTGGGGGCAGGACAGGAATGTAAACGTGCTGCCAGAACATGGGGTAGAGCATGGCTGCAGACCCATGGATGCAGGCAGTTAACTGAAACACAGAGAAAGCACAGCATCAATGCCACAGACCCCAAGCCTCTGATGGTAAACCTGGAGACAAGAAAGTAAAGAATCAATTCTGCTTTCCTATCAATGCTTTATTAGAAAACACACAGCAAAAACAAAGGTCTCAGGGGGAGCAGGAGTGGCTGCCATCCACCTGACTTTGTGAACAGCTGAGAACATGATTCACTCAACAAACCCAGCCTGCAAAGAACACCCAGCATTGTACAAAGCAACAGAAACATGGAAATGAAAACACAAAGGGAATGAAGAAATAGTAATGGCCAATCTCCCAAACCTGGAGATTACCATCCATTAAATATCATAAAACTGCTCTGAAATTATAACAACAACTGAAAAAACAGTGGCACGCATTTCTTAAAAACACAGTACACTAAACTCGGTGATTGAATCTTGATGATTTAAAAGGGAATTTTATCTAATTACCCTTCACCTAATCATCTGATCCATTGACTGCTCAGTTATATTGTTAAAAACTCATGCAGAAGAGTTTTAGTGTGACAAGTACTGAAATAGCAAAGGCAAGTGCCAGTGAAGCCATGGGGAGAATCCTCACAGAGGAAATTACTGCCCTCGCTTCTATTTCAAACAATAATTATTAATTTGGAAAAGAAGATAAGCAGGATATTTGTCACATTCACCAAGGATATTAATATGGAGCAGGTGGTAATGCTCAATAAGCCAATCTCAGCAAAAGCTATAGGTGAAATACTGTAAGAAAAGGATATGAGCACTTGGGGCAATAAAATAAACAAATAAATCTGAGTATTGACACAGACACATCCAAGGCAGACAAGGAGGTGACAGCGAGAGCCACATCCACCCTGCCCAGGTTCCCAGTTCAGTGTCTTTCCATCTCCAGGGACACCAGCACAAGCACTGCACTGAGCTTCACTTGTGAGAGGTGTTTTGAACACAACTCCCCGCAAATGCTCCCAGTTCTGGAAGGCAGGAGGAAACTGAGCATTGAATGCCTTCTGGGCAGGGGGAAGGAGGGCCAGTGCTGCTGAGGGACTGAGGGCCCTGTGTGCCTGAAGGTGTCTGAGACCAAACCAAGCAAAGGCAAATCATGACATTAATTCTAGCACAGGTGGGGTATCAAACTGTTCATATGTTGTTCTAATTCCTCACCATCAGACCCCAGGCAGAGAATAAGAGGTTGTATCAGAGCTGCCTGTGCTGTGGCAGCAGCAGCATGGGAAGCTCTGCTCCAGGATCAAAGCAGCACCCATGTCACTATGGGATTCTTTGCTTTGTGCTAAAACTCCAAAAATCACACAAAAATCAAGCAAAGAAATCCACCTCAGTATGATGGAGCCAGACAGAAATATCCTGAAATGCCCAAGCTGAAGTCATTTCTGAGCTTCATGTAAGACACCTTACAGTGAGAGCCAGCATGCTGCTGCCCTGCTCCCAGCCAGGAAACACCCTGAGGTGGCCAGGCAGCAAGTCCTGAAGGAAAAGAGAATTCTGGATGCAAGGAGAGCTCTGGTTTCATTTCTGCAGCAGCATGCTCCCACCAGCAGGTGAGCTTCTGCCAGGCACATGGGATTAATGATTTTGGTTCATATCTGGCTTTTCTTGAGGAGTTAGATCACAGAATATGTAATGAAATTTAACAGGAATAACTGTTTTAGCATTTCGAGAAACTGTCTGCATTTCTGTTTGTAGAGAAGAAGAACAAAATCCAAGCAAACAGCTGTAATTTCTCCACGGGTTCAGTACACATAGTTTATAAATAGCTAACAAACACAGCTTTGTTCAGTTACCTCTACATCTTATTCAACTTAAGGATATAAGGATATTTAAAATCAAAATTTGAATTTGAGAGTATGTATTGTAAGACTTTCTATCCAGGGTGGTTTTGTTTTCTGTCTCTTACCTGGTATTAGATTCAAGCCCTAAGTCTGAAGTGTATCTCCCAAGGCTAACAGAAATGAACTGCAAACAGGTCCCTTGCACTTTTGTGTTAAAAAGCTAAAAGCTGCAAACAAAGGCAGCAGCCCCTGAGCAGCCCCCCAGGCTGGCTGCACTCAGGGAAGGGGGGGTTTGGTTCCTTTCCAGGGACAAGGTCTTGGCACTGCCAAGCACAGGCTGAGAGCAGAGAATGTTCCTGGGCTGCAACGGCGAGCGGCAACCGCTGGCTCGGGCCCAGCTCCTCAAACCTGCCCTACACTGTCACTCCAATCTGCCAGCAGTTTATAGAGAAACTTGTAAGCTAAGAACACACAGTATGAATACCCCTCCCTCCCAAGAACCAGACGTGCTTTTATCTTGGACAGAGGCAAAAGGAAGAGAAATAGCAGAAAGAGAGGAAAAAAACCCAGCCCCACTTGTGAACTGGCTCATTAAGGAAAGCACAGTGACAGGTAAGTAATTCCTCTTCCCAGGCTCTGTCACAAAGGGAGAGATTAAACCAACCAACCACACAACCTCTGAAATGCTTTGGGCAGCCCTTCTCTTCTTCCCTCCTCTCTGATCATTTACTGTTCTTTTCATTCCATAGGCTGCTGAAATAAACACCTCTCCTTCATTTTATTCCATTACCAGACTTGGATGGAATTTTCCTTATTTTAGTAGTGAGGACATAGGACATGTGGCAGATAGAGAAGTTAAGATTTTACAAGTTTTCTATGGTATTAAACTTAATAATACTTAAATTCTTTCAGTTAAATGTGGGATTGATTGTAAACATTATTAATAATTGTTATTAGATGCCAGAGGCTATTATAATTCTCCTTTTGCTTACCTTCCAAAATGATATTGTAATTGTTATTCTGGGATTGAGTTTGAGGTCTTACTCCTCTCATTTCTCTGCCCTGTGCTGACAGAGCATCCCTACGAGGGTTTGTGGCCATCACTCCAGCCTTGCAGAGCACTCACAGTGCCACGGAGCACTTTGAATCTCAAGCACCAAGCAGGTCTGGTGGTACAGCCAGACACAGGCACAGCCCCAGGAAATGGAAATGGCAGCTGTACTTCAGCCAGGACTGCTCAAGTGCCCAGCCCACAGCACTAGAAACCAAAATTAGTTAAACCATCTTCAGCACTCACAAAGGAAAGCAATCAATAGCCATTTACAGAGCAAACACGATGACCACTGAGCATTTGCTTTCATAAAGAAAATCACAATCTTATTGACTGCTAAACCTTGAAATGCGTAACACAAAACTTTGAACTGAATCAAGCCCTGTGCTTGTTTTGATCTCCAGCCATTTCTAGAAGAGAGTAGAATATTCAGCAGCTTTCATCTCTCAGACACTTGATGGAGCCTAAGGAGCATTAAGACTAAACCTTATCAAACACAACTGAAAAACTGTGACTTGTCAATGTACTTCAGCCCACTCCTCTGGTCCATCCAGAAAAGGTCACTGGAACATCCATTTGACAGTGTCATTTATCTTTTTCTTTTCCTGTCAAGCAAATTCTGAATGAAGAACTTTGCTATGGCCGCAAAAATCCCTGTATCCAAAAAATTCTTTTGAACACTGGGGGCGAACAGAAGTTGCACAAAATCCTCACATAAGGCACAGAACTGAGCTGGGGCTGCATAACTGAGGTTGAAAGATGGACCTGGAGATCAGTTAATTTGCTACATATGACTGTAATTAAAAAAAAAATTAACTACTGTGAATAGAAGGAATTGTTGTGCAGTTTACTTACAGTGCTCAGCTTACTACAGCAAATGAGGATGCGGCGCTCGTACAGCATACTGGCGTAGAGATGCAGCATGTTGTTGACATCAACTGCCACAAAATACTCTGTCAGATTTCTCTGGGGAGACAGAAAAATCATTTTTGATGCATGATATTACAAAACCAAGTGTCCTTACAAAATAACAACCAAAAAACAAAACAAAAAAAAAAACAAACAAAAAACCAAAACCAAAGCGATTTCATCCTTCTATTGTGCTACATCCAGTACGGGCCTGAACAAAAGCAAGCAGGATTTCATCTCATGGCAGACACCTTTCTAACTGCAGTAGCTCTCCCCAAAGTTTTGGGGAGCTGGGTCTTGGAGTAATAAAAGTGATGATGTTTCACACACAGCTTTTTGAATAAAAGACACTTTTCTGAGAAAAAAAATGTTGTGTCACTTTTATGGAGACTTCAAAGCTGCCTGATAAAGTGCCAAAAACCCACATCCCAAAGCTAAAAGCAGCTCTCAGAGGCCAATTCTAATACAGCAAATTCTGTCGTGAGCTCAGCCTGTGCTAAAACAATTCTGACTATTGGGAACACATCTGGGCATTTCAGACACACAAACCCAGCTGTCTGAACCGAACCCCTCACTTCAGACATCCCTGGGTGGGAGACAGGAGCACTTTCCTGGGGAGGCTGAGGCAGGAGGAAGGGCATTCTCTCTCTGAGCACTTCACTTCTTAAAACATGGAAATTAAAGAAAAGGGGAGAGGTGGAGGAAAAGGTAATACCCAAAAATGCTGAATTAGGGAATTTGTTTCCAAATAGCTTCTTACAGACATGAAAGGGTTGCTATAGGATAAAGACAGCCTTATACAAAAAGCACATGTGAGAGCAAAATTAGATTAGTCATGAATTCAAGTGCAATCTTAATCATCCTTAAATAAAAAAGTGCAGAAAAGCAAAAAGCAAATATGATTTAGAAACTTAAAGAAGCTCAACAAAGCCTATTAGCACTTTTGACAGATCCAAGATACTTGGCCTGAGAAGTCTGCCAAGATGCTTCATACTGTGCAAAAATATGTTCCCCAGCTTGCCATCCAAACACAAAGAACTGAAGGAAAATTAAGCATTGTATTTGGGAGACTTTGGTACCAGTATGTAGAGGGATAAAAACTGAGCTCATTATGGTTGGCTTCAAACATGTAAAATAAAACAATCATTCTTTGGTCTTTGTTACAGCAGAGCTGGAGCCATAGACAGGTACAGTCAAAGGAGAAAAAAAAAAAAAGCCAACACATTTTGCCAAAAACCTATTAAACTATCATGTACTTTTTCTGTATTTCTCATCCCATCTGTGCTGATTAACATGATATTTTTGTCTAAACATAAGCTGTCTTCTCTAGGGCTCTTCTTCCCCCTCTCACCCACCCTTCCACCACGCCAAAACACAGCGCGTGACGACACCACTCCTGCTAATAGTGGGAATGAAAAGAATTTTTAAGGAGCCCTGAACTCCCTTTGATGCCACCCAACCCAAGGGCACAGCAAGAGCAGCACACAATCCCTGCATGCAGCCCGAGGATGCAGCTCTGCTCCACAGGGATCTGTCTGGGAGGCAACAGCCTCCACTGCAAGGGGAAAATAGACGTGGGGACTTGATTTGCAATTGTTCTCTCATCCAGTTTATTGTGATGACATGACACACAAATGTACCTTCAGATGGAAAGATTTCTAAGGTTTCAGTCTTGTCTGCTCTCTGAGATTTGCCAAGGACACCTGGGAACCATGTGGGCTGCATGGAAATGTATTGGTACTGAGGAGATTCACGTGTTCCCTCGAAGTTGTATTTATAAGAAAGCTGTCAGCTCTGAAGCTGAAATTGGGACTTACACATGTATTTTGAAAGACATGTCTCGTAAGTGACAAAACCATGAATGAGTTAAATAAATACAAATGAAAGCGTTCCAGTTTGCAGGGTAATTGTCATGTATTTTGCTTCCTAGGATTTAAACCTTTCTTGGGGCAGTAAAAAGGGGGATTTTCAGAACAGGTATCCCCACTCCTCTCAAAATTCACCAAGAGCACTACAGAACTCCCTCACACTCCTTTGAAAGTTCACTCCCAGATCAATCATCCATCTGATCGTTTGCTATCTAATATCAATAAACACACACTGACGACACTGACTTTTGAGATTAAAAATCACCCACTTCTCTTCCACCATCATCTGAAGACGAAGATGGACCGAGGGATACAAAAATACACAGGACATCATCCCCAAGAAAATGCCATCATTTCAGCCTGTAAACTTACCTGCTGCTTCTGAAACACAACAGCTAGTACCAGGAACTTCAGTCTTGCACTGCGTTTCCCCATTTATTTCTGAAGTCCCTCTGCATTTACAAATCCCTCACACAACTCACATCTCCTGCAGCAGGGAATGAGCTGCTGTTACAGAAAAGTGCCCATGCTAAATGGTTCTGTGACTCATCAAACACATTGATCTGACACAAAGTCAGGTAATTCCAGGAGGTTTGTTACCACTCCAAACAGAGCTCTGAAGCTCTCCATTATCACATCCAACTTCGAAGTTTGGCACCACTAAAACTTTTGCTAATATGGGTTTTAAATGCAATTCCTGGTGAGATATGTGGAATTTTTAATAAATCAGGTCAACTGATTAAAATACACCAGACTTATGCACATTTAATCTCTTGTATTATTCCCTAATATGCTCCACTTCCACTTTAGTGGAAGTTGCTTTAACAGACAGATAAAAATCTCCTAAGAAATTACCCAGTCCTGGGATAGTGGAAGCTGTCACTGCCCACGGTAGGGGGTGGCACTGGATGGGCTTTAAGGTTCCTTCCAAACAAATCATTCTGGGATTTTATGATTCTATGAATTAGGACAAGATTTGATGGCTGGTTTAGACTCAGGAATTGATTCCTGAATTACACTCAGCGTATCATATTTGTACAAAAATAAAGCACCTCAGAAGAAGGAGCACATCTATTAAATTTCCTGTCAGCATATGTGTCAGTATGAAGAGTCTGCAACACAGAAAAACCAGCAACAGTATTTTGAAAGGCAAACAAAAAGCCCTGAATGCTATCTGCTATACAAATCACCCACAAATGAGATGGAATGTCTTGATGATTCCCTTTTTTCTTTCCTGCCACCAACTGGAGAATGTGATGCTGAGACCGACCGCAAAATGCTCGGGAGAGAAAAGGGAGATGTCAGGCACAGGAGTTTGGCTGAGACAGAGCAGGAGCACATTAAAGAGTATTTAAGAGAAGCAAATGCCAGCATTGTCTCCCCACACACTTATCATCTGGCTGGAAAGCTGAGCCAGGCTGGAACACACACGACGGTGTGAGGCTTAAAAACTCTTCCAAAAAGTGGCTCTAAAGAGCCCAGGTGAGCTTGGCGTTCTCAGGGGCCATGTAGCAAGCACTGAGTTTTCCCTGCTCTCTCAGGTCATTCTTCCAGAGTGAAGGATTAGCAGAGCTGCTGTTTCATCCACATCAATCTGTCCATCAGTACCTTGTCCTTCACACAGTTCAGCTTTTAATCACACACACAGATTGTCAGCTCCTGAATGCTCAGTATTTTACAGAATAAAACCTATCCCTATTTGTCATCTACGCAGCTGCCGACATTAAATGGAAACAATAAAGTGTAAGGTCCTCCCAAATACTCACATTTTCAGGTATACTGGGAAGCTCTCTGGTGTCAGGCACAGTAAAATAAGAGTGCTACAAAAAAAGCAAATATCGATTATTTCAATAATGTCAAAAGCAATCTAAATTTATTGTTTGATATTGGTATCAGCAGTACAGCAGTTGCTCAGCTAAGTAAAAATGACAGAACATTCATTACCAAATACCAGCCTGAGTTCTCTGTCCTGGATTCCACAGGCTGGGTTCCCAGATCACAGGGGCAATAGGAAATGCAAGAAGATAGAAAGTATCAAATGCTCTAGAAAGTTCTATTTCATGTTTTTATTCTTCAGAGCTGCTGCTACAGACACTCACAGGGGCTGTGACAGATGCCAAGGAAACTCCAAGGCAGGCTGCAGTTCAGGCTATCTTTCCCCAGCCCACGGCAGGAGGGACTTCAGGGAGCAGCAGCAGGCAGGGCCTTCTCTGACTCACAGCACCAGAGAGGCTCATTCCAGCCAAGGGGAAACTTATGGAAATGTACTGGGAAATGCTTCCTAAGGTGCAGGGCCTGCTTACCTGAGAAACACTGAAAAGTTCTAGGTCACTTTCATGCACCCTAAAAGCACATTTCAAAAGACCATATTGCTTTCAGAATCCATTCTACTGTTCAATGTTTTTAATTGTCTGCATTCCAGGAGCCCAGCTTCACTCCAGCTCCCAATCTGACCACGGATGTCTTGCACGATCCTTGGTCAGGGCTTTGGAAACGAGAGAATGTGACTTGTATACAATTCACATCATTTTTAATATTTTCACAATTTCTTTTAGGGCTAGTTATTAATTACTGGCTGAAGCCTTAAAGGCTGTTCCATCCTTGGCATAGCTCCACAATTGGCACAATTCTCTTGCACACAAATCTCAGCCATCTCAGTGCTTCCTGATCAGGCTGTAACCTGAAATAGCAGGCGGGGGGACCACAGCTCCACTGAACAGAGACACTAAATGAGAAACACAAGTTTTGCTTTCTGATGCATCACTGCTTTGTTTTGGTTGCAAAGATGCAATGCCAAGGCAGAGGAACAGCACTCAGAGCTGTATCACACAGAGCAACCTTGCTCCAACCCTGCAACGGGCTCAGAAACTGCCAAAAGAAAATCAGAAAGACACGGTCCCTGGTCAGCTTTTTCTATCCTTTCTTGCTCCATTGCCCGTGAAATGTCTGAGACAGGCAGCATTCCTTGGAACCACTGGGATGAAAAAACTGGAATATCCCCACTGCCCCTGGTCTTGGGAGAAAGCTCATGCCCTAAACAGAAATGCTGCTGCTCAAGAGGGATCTTTGAGGGGCTGGGGACATGTCCAGGGCCAGCTGGGACCAGCAGGGCCACACAGCTGCTCCCTGGGCACTGCCAGCCTTGGGGGAGCAAGGGCCACGAGCTGCTTCTTGCCAGAAAGTGCTTTAGGAGGAGTAAAGGAAATGCAAGGGAGATTTCCCAGGAGGGTCCACGTGAACTCTCAGCTGGCAGCAGCAGCAAGGAGCATCTGCAGTGCTCACCACAGCCTGGAGCACAAGGCTGTGCTGCAAAAATGAAGACAAAAACCCCAAAAAACTAAATTCAAAATACAGTCCTAACAATAAAATCCCACATCTATACTGTCAGTGTGCTTTGCTTAATTTTCTCACAAAACATGAAAACGAAATATTCTTTTTTGTGTGAGATAGGGGGAAGGAAGAGGAGAAGGAATCAGAAAATGTGATGAGCAGTTAATACTCCCAAGGCTGCTGTGACAGGTAAGTGCCTGCTCCCCCTTCAAGCTCCCAGGCCCAGGAGCTGTGCAGAAGTGTGGGCAATAAACGTCCCTTGGTGCTCCTGACCTCCTGCAGGTCACTGAGGATACAGTGAGACATTCCCAGGGGAGTACACAGCCCTCCTCCAACCAACCGTGTTTCAAAGACATCTGAGCTTAGGGAGAGGGAAGCAGAGGGCCCCAGCTGTGAAAAGGGAATTTCACAGCTCCTCACAGGAAAACAACACCTGTACAAGCTCCAGGAGAGAGGATTACTCTGACATTCCTCTGCTCTGACATGGAATGAATATTAAACACCTTCGTTTACTTCTCCCCCCCACACTTACCACTCCAAGATGAACAGAGGTTCCTGGCTCAGGGATGGTGAGTTTATGAAATGTTTCTAGGAGCTCACTCCTCTGACTATCCTGAAATGAGAAGGAGAATAAACCAGGAATACTGAGCAGGCACTGCTGCCACCAGGTAAACTCCAAGGCAGAAGGGCAGGGTAGGCCAGAGGGGTGGGTAAACATTCTGCATTTGTAAGATCAGTTCTACTTCTACTGCCCATGACAAAGTTGGATGAGACCCCTGGCAGAGACTGATGGGACTGTGCAATACAGAACTGCAGAATTACAGAACTGTGCTGAACACAGCTCAGGGGGTCAGGAGAGCCAGCATGGCTGACTGCAGGGACTTGGGTCAGATCCACAGCCACAGTCCCGCACTTCATCTCTTCCAAAAAGAAAATTAAATGTATATTTATTTTTCAGAGGCACTTGCCAAGCTGAATATGATTTTCTGTATCACTGCATCATACAGATTAATAATTCACATGGTCATCTCTGATAGAAGCACATCTTCAAACAGCTTCTTCCATCCTCTCACCCTCTCTCATTTGATATTGGGATTGGAAAAGGAGGGACAGTATTTTAGAATAATACCTGTCCTTTTGCTGAATAATCTGCCAAGACATTGAGCAGTTTATAAAAGACTTCAAACCATGGGAGGTAACTGAAAAAAAAAAAAGAAAAAAAAGAAAATACAGTTATTTTGGTTTTGAATCCTAGTATAAGTGGACTTTTAAAATTGAATAGTAAGTATCTCAGTTTTCAGTTGTTTTAAAATCTCATTCCATCACTGTATTTAGCCTGGCCCTTGCTTCAGTCAAACAGAAACTTCACCTTCAGTACATGCAGTCAACTTCCAAAAGGGAAGAAGAAACAAAATTAAAAGGGAAACATGCAGAAAAATCCCATCTTTTTCATTTACTTTACATCTCCATTCCACAAAGTAAGAGAGTGAGGATGTTCCTTTTCCCTGCAGCTTTGGCAGGACTCTGTGCCCTGTTTTCATGGCACAGTTCTTGATTTCAATCCCTTTCCCAAGAGCAGTGAGGAATTTCCCTCGGCTGCAGCGAATGCAAAGCCACTCAGAGATGCACTCCCTGATGCTCTTTAATCACAGCTGCTTTCTGAAGCAAATGGATTCTATTTTGATACAGCTAGACAGGATTTAAAGTTTTTATAAAATATGACTACATCCTGACAGCTGTAAGGAATGGAGTGCCCCGTGGTCCCTGGCTGTGCAGCTCTGGTGATAAATGAGGTGAGAAGCTCTCTATGAGACAGACAAAGTGACTGGCACTCCATCATTAGCGTTTGTTTGAAGCCTGCAAATGCTACTGTAAAATGTAAGTAGCTTATCAAAATATACTGATAAGCAACTTAACTTTTCATGTAATATGACAGCATTATCGTTTAAATTAATACGCTCTAAACATCTTTACAAAGTGTGTATTCCAATAGAGCAGAAAGACAGACAATTACCACTTTAAACAGCATTTAAGTTTGACATTATATTGTAAACAATCCAGAAGGATTAGGTAGAAGATAAGTTTCTTTCTTTCTGTTTAGTTAAATAAACTTCAGCGGAGTTAAAAGCCATTACAAGAGTAACAAGAAATCCTCTGCAAACATATCTGCTAAGTAGAGATTAAGAACCTGGTAAACAAATCCGTGCAAGGCATCTATCAAAAGAGTTTGAGAAGACAGAAAAGCAGGAAGGCAGAAAGCTCCCTGGCAGTGGGAAAACAAAGCTGCTTCCAACGGAGGCACCATTAAAAGTTCTACCTAATCGCTCAGGGACTTGGCCAGAAAAATACATTTACAGAGTTAAAATGAGAATCCTTAAAACCATTACTGTGCTTGCAGTGTCTGTGTATCACGCCTTGTAGAAGAGGAAAACAAAAGCAGCTTCTCCCAGGCCTCCACCTCCGCAGGGCCCAGGGGAGCTGCAGCAGGGACCCCAAAGCAGGGGCAGGTCCTGGGTGACCTGCAGAGCTCCCCCCACCTGTCCTGCCAGGGCTGTGTGCTCACTGCTGGGCCTCCTGCAGCTTCCAGGGCTTGCTTTATTCTTTATTTCAGCACACACCCAGCACCACACAGCTCCAGGCTCCAGCCATGAGAATACTCCAGCCCAAACCAATCCCACATTTTTCACTCGGCACCTAGGAAAGAGGCTCTGTGATTCCAATAAAAATAGCCCAGCTATGTCTCATATTCACACGGTGTCAAAACATCAGCAACCCCCCACAGAAACAGGCACAGCCCTGTTTCTGCTGCACTTGTGACTCCCTGGCTCTCCCTTCCCTTCCCCAGCATCCTCTGATGAACCTATTGTCCTTTTCCTAACATTCACTCCTCCTCGTTTTCCAAATGATGGGTTACATCTCATCATAACTGCTTCTTTTTCTATTTTGAGAAAAACTTCCCATTTTGAGGACAGTGTTACCGTTTGCAATCTGAGGAAATGAGCTGGTATTTAAATCAGAATTCATCCCACAACACATGGGGATCTGTGTGGCTCTTGCTCAATAGAGGGGCAAGACAAAGGAAGACAAACCCACCATAAAACTGTGAAAATTATGCAAACAATCTCACTTCAGTTGTCACCCCCCTCCATTGTCACTGCACAATTCAGGATCTCTCTCATCCAAAAATTTCTGGGTATATTAGAAAGCTAATTTATCCTGCCACCTTCAATACTCTTACTTCATCACTTATTCCATGTGTTGACTACTCAAGAATAAAACAGTTCTGCCTTTATTAGACCAAACTGTGACCAGTTAAAAGTTGAAAAAAATCTAAAAAATCCCCCAAGAAACAGTTATCTGAATTCGGTTTTAGATGTCTGCCAAAAGGAAAAAAATGTGGATTTTTTTTTTCTTATAGAAAGCAAATTCTCAAGGCAGCCTTTAAATACCCCTCCAAAGAAACACAGGCTGAGTCTATAACCCAAAATTTTCTGTACCGTGTGGACCTTAAGTAGCACAACTGGTAGCACTACTGAAGATTTATGGCTTATGACTTGCTCATATTTAATTTGTAACCAAACACTTCCCCTTCCTCTTAGCTACCTCAGAACTTTTGATTAACTCTTGTTTTCACAGGTCAGAGGTTAAGCAAAGGAAGGGAAGCTCTCTGCAGTGAGATTGCCCAGAGCCCTGGGAGCAGGGCAGCCCCTCCCGGCCACACCAAACCCAGGGACAGCTCAGCACCAGCAGGGCTGCACTTCAAAGGCTCCATCTGCACAAATCACATCGGGCTCAAGAGTAAACAAAAATAAAGGGGCAGTCTGACATTTCAGCTCTTTTTTAGCTTTTTGCTTACTGTAAAAAGAAAGGTAAATCTCCAGTGAAGCCAATGTAGAAAATAAGAGATTTTCCAGTTATTTGTAGCAGGCAACCAGGAAGGAGGATGCAACAGCAGGATACCCAGCCTGTGAATGCTGAACTCATCAAACCCAGCTCCCAGGGAGCTCTCCGGGGTTTGGGAACCTTGTCAGCAAAACCACTCCCTGTTCCAGAGCAGCAGCAGCAAACCCCAGTGGCAAGGGGGACCTTTTCATTTTCAAATGATTTATGAAGATTTGCCAATTACCATAGCAACTGTCTATAAAACTAATGTTTAACACTGCCAGCTCCAACATTCCATTTACTGGTGTGCTGACACCATGAAAAAGCAGAGCCAACACTTGTGGAAGGGTACCTGTGGCACCTTTGGTTTCCTCTGGACCTGTGCAGTCCCACCTGGGTTCACAATTCCTGGAGCACCAGAGCAGCTCCTGAGCTGTGTGCACTCAGGTACAGCTCAGCTGAAATTAATGTGCCTCAGTAACTAATCTGCCATCAACACATATCATGCAGCATCTCCTCCTAGACTGAGTTGCAAGCACACATAACTTTTACTCCTTCCATTCACACAGATCAGAAGTGGAATTTTTAACACGTATTTATTTATAACACATACTATATATATTTTGATAACAGCATAACCAACTGCCATCTCCCTTGCAAAACAGAACAGTCATTTCCATTTTGCAGATGGGCACACTTCTCTGTGGTGACAGGCTTACAAAATCTGTCTGTATTAGCCAGGATTGGTTTCATGGAGCTCCCAAATCTTGACCTTTTTGCTCAGCACAATAATCTACAGTGACCTAGAACACAGAATACCATCATGACCTCAGTTATTGTATGAACTAAAGACACATCATCACTAACTTCACTGACAGAAGTGTGAGGAAGAGGAAATTCAGGCCAAATGCATCTTCTGCCAGCACTACTCCTGCATGTGCCACTAAAACAGCCAGTGCCTCAGTTCATGGACTCTGAAGAACAGATAACAATTCATAATTGCCCCCCTTGTGCCCAGGTCCTTGGCTGTGGCAGTGGTGTCACCATGGAGCCCAGCAGGGTGACACTGCAACAGGAGTGACCTGTGCCACATGGGCAGCTGCTCCTCTCCCAGTGTCCCCTCCACACCTTCACTGCAAGCAACAGCACAACTCCAGCACAGTCAGGACAGAGCTGAAAGCCCCAAGGAGGATTCAGCAAATGGAAAAAAAGAGGTGAATAATAATAATAATAATAANTGAACCAAGTGAAGGCTCCTGGTGAAGCAGAACACATTTTGTCACTCACAGTGCCTGTCAATTCCTGCAGGACAAATGACAGATCCTCAGCAGGAACTCAGAAGGATCTTTGTGGATAAACCCAGCACTGTGTTTGAAAAAATGCAAGGATGGAAAACATATCAAAAATTACTCCAGTCTCTTGGTGACTTGTTATCTTAGGACTTCTTTCATTTAAAGATGAAACTCTGCAATTTAAACTTAAATCAAATATTTCTTCTTTCCATCCTCCTGTACCTGGCAACTAATGATTCTTCCCCCAGCCAGCATTATTCCTAATCATGGAATCACATTCTATTTTAGATTAGTAATGGTTCTAATAATGAACTAAGTTATGTTTGCCAAGCCACAACGCTCTTCAGGGGTTCTATGCAAACATGATTTTAAATAGCAAAAACACATTACCAAAACACCTTTTCCTTCCCTTCATCAAAAGTATTTATTTCCCTCTCTAATTATTTCTAAATTTTACCTTATTTTTTAACAGTTAAGATGAAGTAAAATGACATTAAACTAGATTTTTTAAACTAATCCCATTTCTCTGCTCAAGAGAGGGATGACTCTCCACATGCTATTATTTTCCTTGCAGGAATACCCTATTACACTCTTTTCCCCACCTTCTTTTCCTCCTGTCACCCAGTGTTTCCAGCACTTTACAAAATGCGTTTGAAAGAGCCAAGGCATCTCTAGGCTCATTTGGGAATTTCCGTGGGCTAAATTCTCAGTTCAGCTGTTTCTGTGTTCCAGTGTCCTCCCTGCACCTCATGGAGCTCAGTGCCTCGTTATTCCCTGCTCCAGACTCAGTCTATTGACACCTTCTCACACTTAGGAGCTTAAGCACAGACACCCCAAATCTCCATAGCAACCCCTGTGCATGTGGATGAGATGCAGCCTCACCTTCCCTGGGAGCAGCCAAGAGCCTCCTTTGAACGTCAGCTTTTTATTTATTTATTTGTGTGTCAGACCTGTCCCACTGGAAGTGCCCCTGCCAGTGCACAAAGCCAGCTGCACGCTTGCTCCCACAGGATTTCTTTTCTTCCTGCATTTCCCCCAAATTTGTAATAAACTTCCCTTTGATTATTACCCCCAAGTGATCATTCCATGATTCAGTTTAAAGTTATGCACCTTAAGCATGACTCATGTACATATTTTAGAAGTACTAAACGCCACAGAACAGGATCTCATCTTATGGAGCGTCTTAATAAATAATTGTTAACAGTAAGTGTTTACTTTGCTGACTTGCCATTGTGTATTAACAATAAAAGTCAATTAAAACATTCCTGTTTTCCTGCAGTGTGACCACGTCTGAGCAGTTCCAGCACTGCCAGCACCGAGCCCAGCCTTTCCCAAAGAGCTCCCATGGCCCTGGAGCTGCAGCTCACAAAGGAGCTCAAGGCAGCTGAATGCCCCCAGAACAACACAGAGCCAGGAAACTGCAACAAAGAGATTTAGAATGTAACAATTTTACATTTTAGTCAAGCTAAGGAGTGCCAGGGCAGCTGGAGATGCCGAGGGGCACCGCCATCGAATGGGGACATGGCAATGGGAACTGCAGCCTGAGTGGGACAAAGCTGCCACCCTCCCCTGGGCTCTTTGTGGTCACTCTAAAACCTTGGGGGAAAAAAGAGTCCAGGGCAGCTGCACTGTGGAATTTCTGTAAACAGAGGGAATTCAGAGTTTAGCACGAGTGTGTGGCACCGTGCAGCACCCACAGCCACCTCCCAGCCTCTCTAATCTCTAATCTGGACTATAAAGGAAATGGTTATGAAGGACTTAGAGCAGTTTGGCACGTGAAGCTTGATTTTAAAAAGCAGGATGCACTAGACAGCATGAGAGCCTCAAGATCCCCACCGAAGTGACAATACAGAGAGAGGATTCCAAAGGCTTAGCTTGTCAAGGAATCTCTCTTCTCAAACCACGTTTAAAAGCACACATGAAAGTGCTAGAAGAGAGAATTCTAGATGTGGCAGACAATCAGAGATCCCACTAGGTTTGAGACATCTGGCATCAGTTGAAATCCATCACATTTCATTTGGGGATCAAAGCCTGCTGTTAAGTCTATCACAGGTTGAAATAGTAGATCCTGAACAGCCTTTTCATCCCAATGCAAATTAACCCTTTTTCCTTGACCAGAGAAACAGCTCCTTTTCATTACTGACTCCAATCACATGTGCTTGTCAAGCTATGCCCTCTAGTACTAAGTTTCAGCTGAAACTTCAGTAGCATTATGAACTTTTTATTATAAATCAGAAGTGCTCCCTCCCAGCCAGCAGGCCCCATGCTCTGGCACGTGCTGCAGTGAGCTCCAAAGCCACTGTGGGGACAGAGTTTGTGACACCATCTGTAACACACAGAAATTCCTGAAGGGAAGAAAAATATTGCATAGAGGTAATGCTTTATAAAATCATGGCTCAGGCCTGCTACTTCAGCTAAGTAGAAGAGGACTATGGGAAAGTGACTCAGCTGAATTAGAGGTGGAAAACCAAGTTATACAACCATTACATCGTGGTCAATGGTGGTTGGTTGAATTATGCTTGATATGATTTAAAACTATGTAATTGATAAAGGCCTAACTGCTTAAAAAGGCCTGGTTTTTGCAATAAAATGCCTCTCCTTTGCACCTGCCTGAGGACTCTGTGCTGCTTTGCCTCGTGCAGAAAAATTTTACACACCTCTGTGCTCATGAGCCCCACTGCACAGCAGCCAGCTGTGCTCAGCTGCTAAATGGGATCTGCCACATATTGGAAAGTCAAAGCTGAGCATCAGGAGTGTATTTGTGATACCTGTGTGTGAGTTCTGAGGCACGATGGTGAATCCTTGCATTTTGGCAAATTAGCTACAGGGAACATTGGGGTAGGGAATGAGGATATTTCAGTAACAGAGGAGAAATCAATTACACGTATTTCTCTTCTGCATTCTCCAAACCACCTGTGTTCCCTACTGGCAAGAAACAAAGTTAAGTGAAGCAAGAGGTTTTACAGCTCCCTTCACAGGGAGGGAGCTCCATCACAGTGAAGAAATATTCACATGCTCAGAGGGAGTACACACAGCTCCTAATAATAAGCAAAGTTGGTAGGAAGTCATAAAAGTTAAACTCAAACCCAAGCAGAGCTGAAAGAGCCAAGTGAAAAATTCATGATTATGTTGGCGCTGTAGTACTTGCAACTGATAATTTGAGAATGCAAGGAACTGGGCTAGGCATGTAAAAATCACCTTCCTCACAGCAAACAAGCACTTGCAGAGCAAGATGTCAATAGGAAGGCTACAAAGATCCAGTCAGAGTCTGATATTTGAGTGCAGATTGTTTATGGCCACCACGTACAATGGTTTAGGATTCACAGCAAACATTCAGATGTAAAAATAAGCACACAAAATGATAGTACTTGATCTTCACCTGCAGAAATACCACTGATGAACCTATCCACAGAATTCCTGAAAATGCATGACACATTAATTAACAGAGAAGTCTTTCTGGTCCGTGACCTGGCTAGCAAGCCCAATTTTTATTTATGAGACTTCTTGTCTAACCACCAGCTTAAGCAAACCAGGAAATTGCCCACAATGACTGCAACATTAATAAATTCTAAAACACACTGAGGACAGCTGGTGCAGGTAATGCTTGCTCAGTGTGGAGGAAGATCTGTCCCTTACCAAGCATGTTCCTAAGCAGCTGGGGTTACAAATGAGGGGTTTTATTTGGGCTCCCTGCACAGCCCAGGGAACTCTGCCTCTAGGAAGCCACACAAAACCTCTCTGCTGTGATTACAATGCCTGGATCACGGCTCCTATTGGAACAATATGCACAAGTTACTCAAGCAGCTTTTCTCAGCAGTTCCACCTCTGGAGCAGCCCCAGCGTCTCCAATTACCTCTGCATAACCCGAGGGCTCTGCCACAGCTCCAGTTCTCAAGGAGGAAGTTGCCATGTAATCTCTTTGGGAATGTTGTACACATCTGTCAGCAGGGACAGGATGCTCTCACTCCTGACAGATGGATTTGTAAGCCTTCAGACAGCAACCCAAAAGTGATCCATTTGTGCAAGAGGGGATCTATCCATCTTGTACTTTAACTACTTCCTCCCTGCCTTTTTGATGCCAGGGAGGGCGTTTTCCCCAAGGTGATGCACTAATTCAGTTTGCATTAGCTCTAAGATGAAGTTTCCAAGCCAGTCAGCCAGGGCCAAAGGTAATAAAAAGTGACATGATTTAATTACTTCTGTTACAGTTGTTCAGCAATGAAAGAAGGCACGACATGAAGGCCTAATTAATTAAGTAAAATTGGTTTCTGGTCAGAAGGCAAGACCAGTGAAGTAACTGGACTGAATGCAGTACTATCAGCTTTATCCACCAGTAGTGATACATTACTAACACTTGCCATTTTTGTTGTGATCCCTCTCATTGGTATTTTACAAAAGTGTTTTGACTTGCAGCCAAGATTAAAGCTTCAGCAAAATCTGCCATAAACTTTCTATGACATAGCTTCACTATTCTTCACAATTACTAGAGGTCAGTTAAATGAGTATTCCCTGGATTGGCAATGCAGAGGGAAGAGGAGAAGCTTGCAGGACTGCTGGACTGCGTGGAACTGCACAGGTAAGTTCACAGATTTCCTTCAAGGATACAGACTTTAAAGACACCGAGGACAAGCAGTGTTGGGGATCACTGTAATGGAAGCAGTAATTCTGCATGTCCAGAATAAACAGCCCAGCTCTGGAAGCAGCTCCCTCTGGGAAGCACAGCTGCAGGTGGGAGCTCAGAACATCCCTGACAGTGCAAGGCCCCAAACCTGTTGCTGCATGTCCTGGAGGGTTTCCATCCTCACATCCTGGCCCTGCCTGCCCCAGCCCTGCCCCAGGGTCCCTCTGGCTCAGGGCCCCACGGGAGGGTCTGGCCCTGCACTGTGAGCAGGGGAGTGTGAGGAAGCTGAGGCTGCAGGAGCTGCACCCCCAGCTCAGGACCAACAGAAAGCAGCAAAGGAGAATGGAACACACTTTGAGTTTAGCTGGAATGCACTTGAGAGCTCCAGGGCTTCTCCTTTTGCACAGCACTGTGGAACAAACCCCTGCCCATCGGTGCAGGTTCTAGAGTGAGATTTGGAAGCTTTTGCACAATTACGCTGCTCATAATTCAAACTCTGTTTTGTGTCTGTCATTATAGGTCATTGTTGGCCAGATGGAAAATATTAAGGAAAAAGGATTGCAACTAAATCAATGGGCTGTAGAGTGCTGCCAAAAGGCCCCAGGCTAACTACAAGCAGATTTGCAGGCAGGCTCTGCTCAGGCACAAGGCGGGATCTGGCACATCCTCTGCCCTGCCGAGCAGCAGGAGGGCACGGGGCCAGCTGAGAGCGGCTACTGTGCCAAACAGACTGTGCAGCCCTTGCTGCCTGAATGCTTCCACAGACAGGCAGAACCCATGGGCTCCCTGTAAACAACCCCCTGGACTTCTGGCTGCTACTAACTCACAAGTGGGATAACTTCAACCCACTACAACATTAATGCAAGTACACAGCTCAGCCTGGGTACCAGAATCAACATGGAAATAAATAAGCACCAGTGCTAAAGGACAACACTTCAACTTCCAACTAAGAATAATGATGTATACATGCACATACATAGTGAAACACAAAATCAGCACCTTTTCACCATTTCAGCAAGCACCATATGGGCATTCTTCGTAACCTGTGATTTATAAGTAGGGAAAGACTTAAGTTTGACTATTGAAAATTTTACTTTTAATTTTTATTTCCAATATCAGTACTTCCCAGGATATACGATTTTTTTTGCACAGCTCATGGCTGCACTTCTCAATGAGCAGGTCCAGTCTATCGAGACATTCTGTGGGAAAAAACCTTCCTAATACCACCCCAGTAACCTCTTATGAACTCAGCATCTGAGTGCAGCCAGCCATGCCTGCAGATAAAACTTCAAACTTGCTAGATGGACATAAATAATTTCTGTTTCTAGTGGACAGTAAGAGAAAAGAATGATAGAAACAGAGGGGAGCTCCTGGTTCAAACATCAAAGTTTCAGCAGCAAAGACTTCAAATCCCCTACTCCAGCCATAAAGCATTATTAGCTTATTTAAATTACTATTATCTTATTTAAAGTTATTTGAGCAAGAGAAGATACTAGGCCTTACAGGCTTTCTGGAAGAAGTTTCTAAAGTCTACAAAACGGTTAACAGCAGAGATGAAAATGCAAGACAGTAAATTAGCAGACGTAATGCAAAATTCTATTCTTCTTTTCCTGGAACAGTAGTTTCAAACAGCTCATCTCTATCTTGTAAAACTTGTAAGGACAATAATGGAAAAACCCCAGGAAGTTTGGAAAAGCTGTACTGGAGACAGCGTATCAGGAAGAAGAAACACAAAGCAGATAGCTAAATTTAATTGATGTCAAGCTCCCTCTTCACTAGGTTCATCATTTTTCCATATATATTCTGACAGGCAACTGAAAATAAGAGCCAGTGTCTGTTTAAGCGAATCAGCAGGGGTAAAAACCCTAAACTTTTGAGATGTAAACTGTTTTATAAACATGTCAAGTTAAGGCAGAATGCCTGCAGCACCCGGAGCCCCTCTGGCCCTGCACACGCCCTCGGGGCGTTCGCACATTTTCTGAGCCACTTCAGCTCAATTTCCTGTCACCCAGCACACAAAGTTGCCCTGGTTTGCTACAGCTACAGCTTGGAAGAAACTCCAGTTTCCGTGAGAGGAGGTCAGGCTGCAGCTCCGAGTCCTGCCTGCCCTCTCCTCTTTGCTCTGCAAGGCCCATGCAAAGGAACTGAGGAATCTCTGTCTGCAGCTCTCACTGACAGTCAGCGCAAGTGCTAAAAAAATAATAATGAAAAAAAATCTATGAAGGCATCAGAGACTCAACAGCAACATTTTCATTAGGTACAATTCTGCTGTAGTGTTGCATCAGAGATCCAATTGCCCATGATTTATACATGTATTTTGTGGCCTTTGCCATGTCTAACAGAAGCAGTTTGCCATTTGCTTTCATCTCCCAAGCATTTTAAGTAGAACAGGGATTCCAGGGTCGATACACCTCAAGGACCAAACCGACTGTCCAAAAAATGTTCCAAGCATTTTCCAGCCATTACCAAACATCTTCTGCAAGGCTTCAAAGAATCATATAGATATGGAAGCAAAACATTGATTTTGGCCAAATCAATGAAAATGGAAAATTCTAGAAAACAACAGGACAATTACTATAAAACAAGCCCCCACCACAAACACTCCATCTCCTCCCCCAGAGCAGGTGGCAGGGCTGTGGGGCTGGGTTTGTTCTCTCCAGCAGGGCTGTGGGGCTGGGTTTGTTCTCTCCCCAGCAGGGCTGTGGGGTTGGGTTTGTTCTCTCCAGCAGGGCTGTGGGGCTGGGTTTGTTCTCTCTCCAGCAGGGCTGTGGGGCTGGGTTTGTTCTCTCTCCAGCAGGTCCCTGGGGGCTGTGGGCGCTGCCCGGGGCTCTGGGCAGGGCAGGGCAGCCCCGGCTCTGTCTGTCTGTCTGTCTGTCCCATGGCTCAGGCCCTGCCAGTTGGCACGCCCGGGCCAGGAAGCTGTCAGTTCCAATCAGGGCCCGGCCCTGCAGCCCCATTAAAGAAGTCTTGCTGGTTAAGGGGCGGCCACTGTTTCCAAAGCATGGGAAGAAAAAAAAAGAAAAAAAAAAAAAAGAAAGAAAAGAAAAAAAATGAAAAAAAAGGGCTCTGCTCTNGGGTTAAGGGGCGGCCACGGTTTCCAAAGAATGGGAAGAAAAAAAAAAAAAAAAAAAAAAAGAAAGAAAAGAAAAAAAATGAAAAAGAAGGGCTCTGCTCTCCTTAGATTTGAGCTGGCAACTTTCACTGACTGGAGTTTTCAAGGAGCTATGAATGAGCCTAACAAAGAAGTTCTGTGGCCAGTTTCTGGCTGAAATCCATGTCAACAGTTTTTAAGGTCACAGGTCACACTAACTAACATTTATTCCCAGCAGACCCCGCTCTAAACACAAGCTGTAAGTAGTACAAATTTGGAATTTTTCTGTAATCCCTTGAGATATTCCTGATCCTTCCACATGTTTCTGCTCAATTAAAAACAATTCTCACTTTGCACCACAAGAGAGGCCCCTGCTCAGAAATCTTATTCTGTCCTAAGAATAAATGGACAAAGACTGCAATCAAAGGGAAGGAAGGGGGGGAGGAGAGGAACTCACAACAAATCACACCAAAAACCTCAAATAACTCCATACAGAATCACATTCAGTTAGTTACATTTTCTACCATCTGTCACAAACTATTATGGATTCATTTCTTTTTATCTTAGAAAAAGAGTGGTGCAGAGCTCAGCTATTTTGGCCAAGAGGGATTTCCACACAAATGTTTCTGCATTTCACTTCAAAAGAATGATTTCAGTTTGGGTACAAAACCTGAATAACCCAACAAAAACTTCAAATTCAGTAAAACTGAAATCAGAGTTGCACACGGGACCTTTGCAAACCAGTAACTTTGCTCAGGAAGTTTGTGAACCAAAGCAAAACTACACAGACTTGGGTTTGCTACAGTTTTCCTTTTAAATAATAAAAGACCAGAGCTCTTCACTAAATCCAGAACTACCTACACTGTTCTCCTTCAAAAGCCCATGTGAAATCTGATGTGAAAATAGAGAGAAACAATAAAAATTCAGCCTCTTAATGTATAGCTATTAGGATTTATCCCATTGCAGCTGAAATCCTGAAATCCTTAAATAAAGTCTTAGAAAGAAAAGGCATTTGGGTGTGAAATTCCCAAATCAGAACACAGAATTTGATGACTGGACATAAGCTCTTACTCTAGGGTTTGAGAAAATAACTGAAAAGCACATTTTAAGTTTCGTATCATATTTCATTGAAAATGGTAGTCTGGAATTCCAATTTCCCTGGGAGATGTGGGTGTGTGCCATGAGAATTCACCTGGCCTCACCCCAGACCCTCCAGGGTCTGTCCCTTACCTGGGCTCACCCCAAACCCTGGGGCTCTGTCCCTGTCTCACCTGGGCTCACCCCAAACCCTGGGGCTCTGTCCTTGGCTCACCTGGGCTCACCCCAAACCCTGGGGCTCTGTCCCTGGCTCACCTGGGCTCACCCCAAACCCTGGGGCTCTGTCCCTGGCTCACCTGGGCCGTACCTGCGCCCCCGCGCGCCCTCTGCTGGCGCTGCCGCCGCAGCGCAGCCGCTCCGGGTCACCCAGCCCGGCCCCGCAGCTTCACCCGGAGCGACAGAAGCGGGGCAGGGAAGAGGAAGCCGAGGAAGAGAAGCAGGCTGGACTCTGAACGGAGTGGATCTACATTGAATACAATCACAGAACTCCCGGAAAAGCAGGTCTCAAAGTTATCAGAGAGTTCATCAACCTGCAGTGTGAGCTACTGCAGCAGGAAAACCGCTGTGGTAAATACCTCAAAAGCAGGTTTCTAAGCACTGTTGGTTACAACAGTCAAAGCAGCTCCCTACCAAACGGAACGGCCTCTCTGCTATCTCAGGATAACCCCACTGCTACTGAACTCCAAGAGGGCCTTTTCTGTGCTCTGCATCCACAGGGAAAAGCCTCTGGGTCACTTCAAAGCTCAAGTCCAGACCCTGACTTCTGGCCCTCGAGTACTCTGCTTCCAGAACATTGCAGAAATTTTTTTAAGCGCTCTCTGAGTGAAAAGAATTTCTTTTTTTCTGCTGTTTCTCTTCAATAACTAATCTAAACATGTGATGATTTTCCACCTCCAAACCATTTTACCATGGCCAGACCCACAAAATCCTTGATAAGCCTGTGAATGTCATCTCTAGTAATAAACACCATCACTTAGTTCTTACACTGTTGCTGAGCATAGCAAGGAATACTTGAAGCTTGCTGCCATCCAATCTGTAACTTAAAAACAATTAAACAAACATTCTTTTCACCCCCATTTGCTTTTACTTACTGTTCTCCCATTTCTCAGCATGTTTCCCCCCCACCCATTTACCATGCACCATCCTTGAGTACATAAAGGACATTGAGAAGATTCACATCAATAATGGGAGCTGCAGTCCTGGGACTAGAGGAAGTGATTTCATGTATTGCTGATTTATACTCTTTACTACCCTCTAAAACTCGCATGAACTTGCACTAATGATAAACTTTTTTTTCTCACCAGTGCACAGGACAAAGAAGCAACAGGAAGGAAGTGAAGAGCCCCAATTCATCCACTGTGGTTGGTTTTGGTTTTTTTGTTTTTTTTTTTGGTTATGAGTTGAAGCAGAAGGCATTTAACTACAACAGAACTCCTCCATTTCTTCTTGGCACTCACTCAACATAAGGGAGCTGACAGCAAAGAACTCTTATCCAGGAGGGATCAAGAAGGGACCCAGACTATTCCTCATTCAGATTTTCTTTCTAAAACTGTGTTTCTCCTTTAATTTGACATTAATCAGGCAAAGTTACCCTCCTTAAGCAGACACTGCCCACATGAGACTGAGGGAATCAGCCCCTGGCTGCCAGGGGAGCAGCTCTGTGGGAAGAGCTGGGAAACACCTTCCTGCCTGCAGGATACAGCCCCTGCTGCTGGCCTGCCAGAGCTAATAATAGCTGAGTGTCTGCTACAGCAAAGACAGAATGCAAGAAGATACTGAGCAAACACCTGTCACTCTACCTCCCACTCAATTCATGAGGAATTTGGGGAGATCTCACAACAATTTCTCCAAATATTAAGCTCCTGTTCTATGGCACTGCTGTGTGCAGTCCCCTGCAAGGAGAGGTGACCTGGTATTTTGCAATGTCCTCCCCTGGAATGCTGCAGAGGGGCACATCCAGACACAGCCAGGGTCCCCCTCTCAGGTGCCCCACACAAGGCAGGGACAAAGAGAAGTGCCCTTGTCCTCACTCTGGTTGTGTCCCGTGCAAAGCCAGCCAGGGATGGCCCTGACAGATGTGTCCAGCTGCTCCCAGAGCAGTGTCCTCATTTGGGAGGCTTCAGCCCCAGCTGGGCTGTCACCTCCCTGGCTGTCCTCAGTCCCCTCTGTGCTGGCTTTACCTGGGCTACTGCTCCCAAACTTCCAATTCCTCGTGAACACACAAAAAGTAGAAAAAAGAAGACAGACAATTCTTCAATTTGTTTAAAACAAGACAGACCATTTGCCACATGAAAATCTTCAATCCATGGAAGTTCTTAATGGAGCTGAAATATTGGTAGACATCAAAATTGATTTTACTGGCATCCTTTCCTGCAGCAAATATAAATAAAAACTTCTGGATTGTATTCCAACATGGCTGTGGGAGGTTATCAAAAACTACTCTGATAGAGCCTCTTGGCCCATTTTCTGTGAAATGCATAGTTCCAGCTTCCACTGACAGTCTTTATCATGCCAAACTTCACAAAACCCTCAGCAGGACAGAGGAAAGCTCACACATACAAACTTTGGGACTGTGGAGAGCATCAGTGACATTCTCTCAGTTACCAACAGATGTTTTGTTAATAAAACTTGCATGTACAAATGTCCACAAAATGTCTTAACAAGATCAGTTGTGACAGCTAAAGATAACAGCTGCCATCATGCTATGTCATATCAAATTACTGCAAAGAGACTTTTTTCCACGTTGTTAACTCCAGAACGTTGACTACAAACAAATACAGTTATCTACAGAGGAACTCCAAGTGCAAGGGATTTTGCACCACTTGTGCAGAAGAGCAGTGACTTTGAGGAGCAGATAGGGAAATAATTCTGAACAGCTGGAAATGGTAATTGCAGTGTAACTGCAAAGTCAAGCACTGCTCCTGCAGTCAGCCAGAAGCCAAAGCACAGACCTACCTTAAGATACAGAAGCAGCTCTTGGCCCCTGAAGATAAACGACAGAACCCGAACCTCTGCTTGCTGTCAATGTCTGTGAGCACAAACGTGAAGTTCTGCCCAACTTGGTTAATGGCATGGCTGGAAACAGAGAGCAAGAGAGAAAAATTACTGAATAGCTGAGCTAACTCTGTGTCAAGTATCACATCCAAGTCATTGAACCTGTAACATTTCCTCTTTCAGCAGAGTTTTTTTGAGAAATCAACTAAAAAGTATGCACCCTCCAGAACCTTAAATATGCTTGATGAGGGAGGAGTGGGGGGTTTGTGGGGTTTTTTTCCCAATTTTTAAGTGTGGGAGGATACTAATAATGAGTTTATCTTAAAAAGAAAATGGTTCTGACTATCAATCAGCAACCAACCCCATGTTCTCTCATATAACCCAAATTATTTCTAATTATAGGAAGTTAAGACTTATTTCAGGTCATGTTCTAGGGGTTTTTTTTATTCTCTGAGAACTGAGAAGTCTGACTTGTACTGACATGCAGCTTTACAAGTCTCTCCTACCAACAAATACCCTGGTAAATTCAATGACATTTCACTAACAGCCACAGGCCTTAAAATATTCTCTTCTATGATGCCACATGCAAAAACCCAGTTTTTGTGGGAGAGTACACACTCAGTGCCTAGAGGAAACAAAGGAAAAACAGACTTGCAGAAATAAAAGCTGGATCCAAATTGGAAAGATGTCAGTGTCCAGCTTAGAAAGACGAACCTTTTAGTGGATTCCAAACAGAGAAGAAAAAACATGCACTGATGAAGATGAACAAAAAGACAGATATTTAAAGCATTCCAGTAGTCTGAGAATTAGCCAGTGTAAGTATTATCATCCTCCTGAAATCTAAATGTCAGCAGAGCAACAACTTCCATAAATCACACTGAGCTGCTGGGGATACCCAAAAATCCCTCACTGGTGGTGTGTTTTATCTGTAAAGCTTGGATGTAATGTTACTATGGTGATTTTAGTATGGTGTTTTAAAAGGGGATTATATGCTTAATTTTAACAAGGTTGAGAGCAGAGCGTGTGTGAGAAATAGCACTCAAGCTGACAATTAAAATTATGGAACAGGGGGAAAAAACACGTTTCACTAGCAGCAGGGAGAAGCTTGTTTATTAAACAACTCAGACAAGCTGGTGAGTTCCTCCAGAGCAAACCTAGAGAGTCCTGCATGCATGTGACCTGGAGAAACCAAACCTTGTTGACAGGTCTAGCTCAAGTTTTGGTGCCAGTTCTTCATAGGGAAGGATAAACTTCCCAACATAAAAAGGATTCTTCCTAAAATTTTAGTATCAGATTCACAGCTCTGCTTTCAAATGGGCAGAAGGCCTATATAGAGCCTCACAGGATGGAAGCAGCATAAATCCCATCTCCAATGGGGCAGACAGAAGTCAGGGCTGGAGGAAACTGGAGGGAGGAGGATCTCCATAAAATCCCCCCCAGCAGCCACATCTGACTGCCACAATCCTTGCAGGGAGCAGGACCAAAGAGCAGCTCTGCACTCCTGCAGCTGGAGAAGAGCCTCTGCCTCATTCCACCACCACAACAGCAGAAAACTCCTGGTCCACTGCCTGAAGGAATGGCCAAGCAGTCCCTAGGGTTCTGACCAGTGGCCACAACACAGAAACAGAACAAGTGTAAAAAGAATGGAGTGTCTGTGCCACCGAGAGCCAGAACCTTCAGTGCCACCTCCACGTGCTTTTACATCCAGAGAAGGAGCACAAACATCTCCTTCAGCTGCCACAGCCTCAGCCCGGGCTGTGCTCTGCCTCCTGCAGTGTGGGAAGCCCATTCTCCAGCTGAAATGATTAAGTATGCTCTGGGTGACAATGTCTCCTTTATGCTCAAACTGGTTGGCTTGCAGTCTCTCAGTGACAGTCTGTGATATTCAGACAAACAAGTGGATCCAGAAATGGGAATCACTTTTCATTATGTTCTCATTTGCACCCCATATGGGTTTTCAGTGTTCTATCTTCCAAAATGTTATATTGCTGAGGAAAACCAAAAACAACAAAACAAACAAAACCCCTAGGTACAATAAATCTACACACAGAAAGCATAAATATTTCTAGTAGAAACAAATACATGAGAAAACTGTATGAGTATTTCCCTGCTTCCACCCCTTAGGAAATGAAAAGGATGAGCAATAAAACCAGGATTCCAAATTCTAAAATGAGAAAAACACTTGCAGCAGTTTAATCACAGTAAAGGTGGATTCCCTCAACCCAAACCATTCTGTGTCTCAGCTGATGAAGACAAGTCATTCTGACCAATTAAGTGATGCCCAGAGATGAGATGAGATGAGCACTGGTGCAGCCTTTCAAAATTTTAGTTGTTGTTCTTTTCATGAAACCATCAAGAATAACTCACAGTAAATGTAAAACTAAAAAAGTTTTACAGTTTCCTAAATTTCAGGAAGAAAATATTCTCAGATCTTCTTACATTCACTTTACAATTTCCCCCCCAAAATCAGAAGCCACATTAAGTAGCTGTCAAGTAAAGCACCAGCATTCCAGCAATATCAAGAGGTCTTTACATGTAAAGCATTTCATTAATTGTTCCACCCGAATTTTGGCAATTAAGAAATAAAATGCACAAGCAGACAAAGCTTTGATATTAATCTGCATATCTGACAACTCCTACCCAAGCATTTTCCATCCAAGCATTGTGCAGAAGTAAAACAAAACACCCTCACTGTGCTGCCACCAAACAACTTCAACTTTTAAAACTTCTGTTTGTTTCATGGTGCCCATAAAAACCCCAGGAAAAAGTGATTCTGAGACTATAATTTGCACTCAGGTGCTTTAAGTCCCAGTCAAACAGACAGAACACTATGTATGGTATGGCTTTTATTTTCTACAGGGGTTTTATTGACAAGCTTATTTTCTTGTAAAGTTTGAAAAGCTAACAATACCTGTCCACATAGAAGGGGAAACAAAACTTGGTCAGAGTCTGTAGAACTTCCTGTAGAGAAAGAAAAAAAAAAAAAAGAGATAATTTATACATCTACGGGGACCAATAAATCTAATATTAAGCACATCACACAATTTCACAACTTTGCCCTGAAGAAATAAGAGACAGATGAAGAAATATGGGCTTTATCAATTACATGGAAGTAGTACCAGGCAGTCAATCATGTGAAATAATAAACATGATCAAACTTCATTAAAAATGAAAAATTAATCAAGATTCACACATGGGCAGGCAGCAGGAGCCATCCAGCAATTCTCCAAAGAGGAGGAGGAGGTTGGGTTGTTGAGTGTTAACACCTCTCTGGGGACAGTCCCTACCCTGACCATATGGATCAGAGTGAATAACACCAAACCACATGGGCCTGGCCTGGCAGGGCTGCTCTGCTGGCACAGCTTCTGACTGTTACCTAGGAACAGAGGTCTGGGGGATTAGAGAATACTTCCTAACATCAGCAAGATAAATAACAAAAGACGAAGCCAATAGGTCTCTTAGCAGGAATGTTTAATGTTGCCTACTGCTACTAGAAAGGAAATCTCAGAGTTAGAAGACTGATTAAAATAACGTGTATTAAAATTGATAAGGATTGTTTAACCTACAAACCATTTTCTAGAAGTTGCAAAACAGCACCATGAACAGGAAAGGGTTTAACAATGAAAGCAAAGAAAAGGATGAATGTGAAAAGTGAAAACATGATCAGCAGACAATTAGTAATTTTCAACTTTACAACATTAAACAAATACAGTCACTAAAGAGGCAAAACCAGAAACATGTTAGCCCCAAAATAGTTGTGTTCATAGACAAAAGCAAACCATTAGATCTTCAAAATTTGAATTCTGTAACCCACAAAACACCACAAAGGTCTCTCAGTTTGCAGCCAATTCATTGCTCATTCTCCTTCACTTCAATATTTCAGGCCCTGAAGTGTAAATTCTATTTCTGCTTTCAAATCCCTGAACAAACAAGAAACCCTCTGATAAAATCAACACTTTTCTGACCAATAGCAATAAATTATCATCAATAACTAAATAGATGCTTCTCGCTTCATTTATTTCGAAGCCAAATGCCATCATTCCCAAATAAACTCCATCAATCTAATAACCTCTCCAGTGAAGCACAAAACATATTGACTCCCTTGCAGGAACATGTTCCTCCTGCATAATTCAAACAAGCACAGCCCATCCTGAGCCGTGGTTTCAGGCTCAACTGCTCACACTCTTCTTTGGAGGTTTCTTGACAACCAAAATGTGGCAAGTTCTGAGGATTTCAGGCAAAAACAGATATGGAAACTTTGACTTCTTGACAGTTTATTGATAGATTATTTAACAACCTCCTGTTTTTAAAGAACAAGAAAGGATCTATTGAAGAATGCCATGTAGAGCAAAGACGTCTCCTCCTCTGAACTGCAACAGGAAACTTGGAAAGGAGCTATGTAGATTGCAGAGTAAACTCTGCAGAAATCTCTATTTTGATACAAGATAATGCCTTGATAGTAAAGGTCTCATTAATATGATTGGGTTCCCCCTGGTGTAGAATCTCACTGACTTTCACAAGCTGAACAACTCCAATTGCTCAGGCAAAAAATCTGCATCTGGACAAATTTTAACTAATACTACACAGTGGTCCTTTGCCACAACTGAAATCTTACGTGCAAAATGCCAAAAAACAAACAAACAAACGAACAAAAAAACCCCACAAAAGAATTCTAAAATGGTGAGAATATAATATCAAGGAGTAGAAAGTGCCTGTATCCTTATTGGCCTTATCAGTACATGCTGTCCTCAAAATAATGACTTTATCTATTTTTTCAGAAACGAAATCTTATAGATACATACAATTCTGAAATAAAATAGTGTTAGAAGACAAAGCCATCAGTCACCTCAAAATGGCAGAATATATTCTCTCCATTATTTTGATGACTAGAATAATTCCTGCAACTGCAAGTAAAACCATTCACATAATAAAACAATAAAACATTCAGTATCTCATCAGCATTGTGTCACTGGAGAAGTGCATTACTCAGAACTTACTCTGCACTTGTTCCTTGATATTTACAGCTTCCTAAACATAGCAAAGGAAATGTTCACGTAAACAGGCCATATATTGGCTCTGTACTGCTCTAAATTGCCTTCTCTTTTAAAGAAAGATTTTACAGTGGTATTATTATTTGGCTTTTGTAATGTCATTGGACATAATTCGCCACTCATTATACACCAATTCTTATCTGGCTCAATTCACAACCAAAAAATCAAGCACAGGTTAACTGCAGACTATTTTTCAATGGTAACTAATAAAAGAATATAAATACCATATGTAGAATTAGTTTTTAATTAGCAAAACTGCTTATGTTTGCATGTAAGAAAAACAGTTACTGGAGAACTATCCCATTTCTGCTCAAGTTGCAAGCTCGTTACTCTAAATATAATGCTGCTTTTTAAAAATTCTTTAAATACTCCTTAGTTTGAAAGATAAGCAATACCTACATCATTCAGACACAACGTCCTACCCAGCCTCTATAGGTGAGTTATTACTTATGACCTAGAAAATTCTTCATTTCTTTATGATTTCAGACAAAACAAAACCTAGAATCGCTCCATGTCAACATCTTCTAATCTTTCTTTTTTTACCCAACATGAAGCACAGAGGAAGTATCAATAGCTTGTTTTCTCGTTTTATTCCCTTATGGCTGTTTTCCTAAAGAAAAACCTGCATAAATGCCTGTAAAGCAGAAGCCCCTAAAAAGAAGAGCAGAACCCCCCAGCACTCCAGGACAGGCAGCTGATCACGTAAATTACCCGGGAGCTGCCGCCGGGGTCTCCAGGGGAACACACGCCAGTTTTCTGGATCAAGCCCCAAGTTTATATTTTCACAAATCTTTTTACATGCAGTTTGATTTTTAACATTTTAATGAGCAAAAAGTGCATCTCCAGCAGCCAGGCACCAGAGCTAAAGTGCAGGGCATGAACCGTGTCCCGGGGGATCCGGCACAGCCGCGGCACCGGGGGCTGCGGCACAGGCACCACCTGGCTCCCCGTCCCAAGGTTCCAACTCTTTTCATAATCAAAACACTGCTGACATTATAAACCCCACATGGGTTTTCTAAAATCCTTCCCAATCAATAAAGCCAGTACATAACTTATCGGAGACAACACAGAGCTCATTGATTAAGTTTGGTTTCAGTAGCAAAGTTTTCAAAATAAATGAGGCAGGAACACTGCGCTCAGCCCTTTTGTGTCACAGCACCTCTGAAGCTGAGGCAGGCTCTGCAAGGCTTTCCTACGCACAGGAAAGCCAGGCTGGGAAACACACACAATGCACACCGGGCTCATGTCCCAAACCATCTCTCTGTTGCAACCAAACAGCAAAGAAAGCCCAACAATGCTGAAAAAATGTGCACATTCACTCGTGAATTTAATATGCAAGCTGTAGCTGAAGTCTTCTTTATTTTTAAACCCTTCTCCGTATGCTCCCACTTCCAAATCAGCAGAACAACTTCAGATTCTCTTAAATACAGTGGGTTGCTTCACTTCTGCTCAAATGAACATCACTAACAAATATCCCACATGCAGCTGCAATTAAATAAAACTGCACTGATAAATTATGTGCAAATGGCTGGGCTAGAGAAGGGTCTGCTGCAAAGTACCTGCCCCTAGAAAGATGCACGAGACACCAGAGATGCAAAGGGGAACAAGAAGTGTAGGGAGAAGTTCGACAGACAAATTAAAATACCGGGAGATCTGTGAAAAATGCTGAATGATTAAGGTATGATACTCACATAGGAATGTGAGTCAGAGCAGGGAAACAACACACCACACAAACCTACAGCTTGGGAACCTGTAATGGAAAACCTGAGGAAAATCTAGATGAAATTGGAAGGACCACCCAGAGTAAAGACTGGACCTTTAGCTGTGGGTCCTGGAGGGGAGGGGGAAAGGAAGGAACCCCAAACCCCACAAGTGGATGAAACAAGAGAATGGAGCATGGCCAGTGAGAGGAGTTTTCCATGGAGGAGAGATGACTCTGATGAAAAAGGTTTCTGTTTCATTTCCCTTACACCTGAGGCTGCTGCAAATGAAACTCTCCACAGAGAGGGTGGGAATACAAACACTTCTCATCCTACCCAGCCTGAAAGGCCACCTGAACCCAGCAAAGCAGCATGAAACACTCCCTGTGCCATGGAGGGACACCAAGAGACTGCCAAGAACATCAGCAGACTGAGGAAGGATGGAAGAGAAACTGCAGAACAAGGAGGGCCCAGAGGAGAAATGCAGCCAGGCTGACGGGCTGAGGGTGTGTGAGCACAGGGAACAGCATCCCCACCAGACCAGTGAGAGCTACTGGGGACTCCATTGCTCCTCAGAGCAGCAGCAAATTTAAACACTACAGAAATGCTAATATAGCACTAAAACGTGCTAAGAGATTAACTGAAGCAAAATATTATCCAATTAAATTTGGGTTGTCCATTAATCTCTCTTATACCCACAGAACTGTAAACTGCTCTTACATTTAATTCATCTATTTGGATAATTTTAAGCTAATGATTAATTAAATGATCCGCTGCAAGGGAACAACATGTTTAAGAATTCAAAAAGGCAAACAATAACCTTAAACCCAAAATTTCTCTAAGTTCTAAAGGTTCTTCTAGTTTGGAGAAAACTGGTACAACACAGATTCTTTTTAAAAACTCATTGCTTGTTTAAAATATTTATGTCAAATTCCATATTGCATTTGTTTTGGAATAAAATCTTTTTACACCTCATATCAGTACTGAGCATTACTGAATTTTGTAATGTACTGCATATTTTAAGACATTATTTTCATCAGTTCTTTAAAAGAATGTTTGACACCCAAAAAATAATGGAGACAATTTGCTTAATAAATGACTTTATATTGCCTGAATTTAGTTTTATCTCTACTTTTCTAATTCTACTGGTATTCCAATACAACTTTATAGCACTAGATTATCCATTTGTTCTGTGTTCCAGAAATCCATCAGCCCTTTCTGAGCAATTCTAAAGCTTGAATTAGGGGAGGGTTTTTTCTCCCAAAGTCACCTGTCTGTCTCTGAGGGTCAGCAGGGGAACAGGGCCATACAAAACAACATAATTTCATTGAAGGTAACTGGTTGTTCTCAGGAAAATGCTATTTTAAAAAAAAACAAATAAACAAAAAAACCCCAACACGTATATCCACAATCCTGGAAACAGGAAGAGCAGAAGATAAATAACATTTCCTAAGCATATTGAGGCCTGCTAGCATTTAAATATTTTAAACGTACAAAATATGTGCACAGATGGGCAACTTTTCTCCTTGCATTACTAAAAACATATTTCAAGATAAAGCTCAAAATCCCTGAATTTTTTAAACCTAATTGTGACTCTGTTTCTTAGAATTCACACCCCAAGGCCAAAGCTTTCCTGCCACCAGTCCTTCAAATCTGATTTGGACATTACACGGGAGGAGGCTCCAAGCCTCCCTGAGGTCTCACTCCTTTTACAGCACACGCAAAAGCAGCAGATAATGGGCCTGTGCTGAATTCTGGGCTCTGCTCAGCTCCTCCTGGGACACAGGCCTAGCAGATGTGATAAAAACTGTGTCAGAGAAGTAGCTCTAGTTTTTGCCTTAATGACAACTTCAACCTCTCAACTCATAGAACAAAAGAACAGGAACGACTATTACTTTTCTCCAGTAGAAAAAAAATCTGAAAGTAAAGCTGAACTAAATATTTAAGCAGTTTTTCAAAGAGATCTCCTCAACAAATGTCTTTAAAACCCCCTCAATAAAAGCAGAGATCTAGTTTCATTCTACGAGAAATAGATTTTAGCTAAAAAAAAAATCTACAGCTACTGCTGTACTTCTGAATAATTGTTCCAATCTTAAATCACGAAGAATTGAAAAATTATACTAACAGGCATAAAAAATTCAGGTCCAATTATGTGCATAAACAGTGATTAATTGGTAACGGTAAGAAGTGTCAATAGCAGAGAGCTGGAACACTGATTCAATTAAATGTATTTTAAACATTCAATGACTAAAACCAAGGAGTATTTTCACTTGCAGATTTAGCAGAAACGAGGTGAGAACTATTAGCTGTGAAAAGATAATCACACCCTGCTCGGCTCATAAGTCAGTTGCACAGGTACACTGCACCAAAACTAAAGCTTTAAATCTATCCTTGGGTTAGCATTTGTTAAATATTATAATTCTGGCTTAAGATGAGTGGCCCTTTCAGCCGTGGTCTCCACCGCTCTATTCAGCTCCGAGCACATACCCACTTAATCAGCAATCATTGTTCTCTGAGGCAGGACTTTGTTGTCAAGACAAGCACTGAAACCTTTAAAATATTTCAGAACTGGCATAAGAAAAAAGTGATCTTTGTCAAACAAGGACAAATTTATGCAAATCTTTTATAAACATTCACAAACATTTATTTAGCTTTTGAAATGTTGGCCTCATTTGAGAGCATGAAAATGAGGGGGAAGTAGGAAGATGCAAAGGACAGCTTAGAGGCTGGCACACTACATAAATATTCAGAAGGAAGATTATAGGATTCATGTTAGGCTGTCTTAGGTTTCTCCAAAGTCCACATAGAATACCGAAGAACAAAACTAACGAGAAGTAGAGCAGATGTTAGACAATGCACCAGCCCTCTTTTCCACACTCACTTGGCTATACTTCGATGCTTTCATTTTTTCTTTCAATATGGTCAGGTCATTCAAGGATTCTCCTATAGACTCTGTATTGTGGCTACAGCCCTATAAGCCGGACCTCTGTCAGCTTTCCAAAAGTTCCTGATGAAAAGGCATTATGCAAATTGTACCTCTCTTACTCTCTTTTCAGGAAAAAAAGCCTCCAGTATGCAGTCATCGGAGTATTGGAAGTCCCAGCCTTCATTTCTGTATGGTTGTGTTTGCCTTAGGGCCATGCTGCTTGTTTTGACAGTGGATCCCCCCAGATAGTTGGGATTAGTCGAGCTTGTTTAGATAAACTTGAAATCAAGGCCTTCTCTAGGTAGACAGCTAGATGTAGCTACTGAGTTTCCAGCTGCCTTCTGCTTTCATCCCAAAACAACTGCAGATTCACAGCAGAGATCACAGCCACAGGCTATGTCACATACATAAGTACGAAATTAAAGGCTGCTAAAAGAAGCCTTTGTAAGTCTTAGTGCTAAAATAAGGAATCTGTACTGCATAGTTTAAACAAATTATTGAAGAAGCACCAATAAAGGTCTGCAGCAGAGAGTTAACAAGACGTGCACGAAAGAAATGCTGTGTTTACATAACCGGGCAGGATGAGGCTTTGCTAATCAGCACTGCCCCTCCACTGAGCAGCCTCCCCAAAACACAGGCAAGGAAACACTTGGAAGCACTGCCTGCTACAGCACCCAAAAAAGAGCTCTGTTCATCAAATACAAACTTTATCATCACAGGAGACTATTGTGACAGCACTGTTCCAATTAGGTTTTCATTCATACACACAAAACCAGATTTGATCTTTGCTGTAGTCAGATAATGCAAACCACAGGAATTCATTCTCACAAATATATGTTAAAAGACAAGGGCCAGAGCTTCAAACCGAAATTAAAACCTCAAATCAAATCCCGCCCATGTCACTACGTTACACCTGTATAAATCTGCACTGTAGTTCAGTCCCAACAGGAGATTCATTTTTCATAAGGTAGGGAAAAAAACCCACAAACAGTTTTGACTTCTTTAAAGATTGTAATCTCTTCTAGCTGGGTGCAAATTTTCATACACAGTACTGCCACATTCAGGCACAACAGAAGGGAAACTGAATTAAAGGAAAAATTAATCCCTAGGATGTTATCAACAAACAACCAGAAAAAAAAAAAAGAGAAACAAACAACTTAGTTCAAGAAATAGTAAATATCATTAGAAATCAGCTCCCATCTCTTGCTCAAGAAAAAGGATGTGCAGAAACTTGCAATGTTAGAACACTTTAAAGCCAAGAGCAGAATTTTGTGTTTAAGGGGACGAGGTGAAGATTGGTCACCAACCCCTGCCTCTGTGCACAGGAGGTCTCTGGAATCACATTTCTGCCATTTCCATATTACAGAAAGTCGACCATCTCTCACTGTAAAACTAAGTAATTTCACTGAGAAGGTCTTTTATGGAAACTCAAAGTATTAAAAACTGTGAGAGATCAACATTAGACTTCAATTTCTTCCTGCACTGGTTACCAAAGAGAATCCTGAATTCCCTTTGTCATTTCATACCATAAATCCCATCAGTGACACCCTCAGCAGAAATATGCTACAGACTGGGAATCCAAAGCAACAACTGAGCAAACAGCGAATTCCCAACGAGTACTGACTAAACCAGTCCCACCAGTGCCAGTGGACGTAGAAGAAAACAGAACAACACTTGCAGAGTTGTTACCTGAAAATGAAATCTGGCTGCTAAGGACACAGCTGTCACAGTGCTATCAAGCTCCAGCAGCTGGCACAACCCCTGGACTCGCCCTCTCACAGGTGTCCAATTGCTGTGCCCAAGATGCTCCTCTCTGCTGAGCTACGTGTTTGAAACTGCCACTACAAGTTATTTAACACCTCCCTCACCCAGGTAATAGCTGCCTCTTGCAGGGAGGAAGTGTAACAAAACTAAACAACCATCCCAAAGGGGGCAACAGCTGACCGACTTTGAAACTTCCCAAGGCCCTGTATTCCCATCGCACCGGTTTGAGAACTCCCTAAAGAACAAAGATTAAAATGATGAGTATGATGAGAACACTCCTGCCCACAGGGCAAGAAGAACTTTTCTAACATATTTTGCAGAGATGAGATGCAGTCAGTGATCACCTCAGACAACTGAAGGTTATAAGAGGATAAAACTTTTCCAATTTATCAGCATTTCCAGAACATGTTAGAGAGAACTGTGAGCTATAAAAGCATTCATCAGCCCTGGTTTTTACTTGAAGAAAGGAGAGCTGATATGACCAAAGATGACCAAAGTCAGACTCTGAAGTTTTCCAAGTGCAAAGCAAAGAACTTTGGATTTCCCTGGTTTAACAAGGGTAATGTCCAGCTTGTTCCTGTAACATGCCACCAGTTTCATGCTGCTGTCCAGACACATATGAAAGTTTCAGTGTGTGCATACCAGGGAGTGTCACCTCATTTAAAGAAACCCAGCTCTCCCTGCAGTGAATATTTTATACCTTTATCAATACATTTAGACAAAAGTGATAATGATTACTCACTCTAGGCCTGATACCACAACCTTTACTCACACAAGCAGTCCCACAGGATTTTAATATCACCACCTCAATGAATAAGGGTTTGCAGGACAGGTTTTAAATTATTCATATATTCACAGATTTTCAAGACCAGAAGGGACCATTATGATCATCTAGTCTGACCTCTTGTATAACAAAGGCCATATGATTTTAGCCAGTAATATTTGCACTTGCTGAATCATCTGTAGTAAGATCAGATTGTGTTTAGCAAACTTCCAATATTGATTCAAATTTTTCATGACAGAGAACTGAAACGATTTAGAAAGTGGCTTGGACACACTTCATCACAGTTTAACTCAATTATTCCTCTATTTCTATTCAGAATTCTTCTGACTTCTGGACACAGGCTTTTGGCGTGGTTTTCACAGACTCCAGAGTCCAACACTACCTCAGGTACTCCCAGGCCAAAACAAAGCAACCTCCTGAGCTCCTTCAAAACATTAACTGCCAGTTACTTACTATCTACTTTCTGCACTTTTACCACTCCTGCCCTGCACCATGACTTCTGAGACACAGATACCCCAAGTGAGAAGACATTAAATTAATGCTATCAGTGATGCACAAACAGGAAACCCAACATTTCCACCTTAAAGACAAAAAACACTAGAACCACTTTTCTACATTTTCTACATTACTAACTCTCAGCCTTTCCCACCCAACCTCTTCATCTGCTCCTGAAAGGACAGCTCTTATTTTAAATTACTCTTAAGATAGTTTTTATCATACTGCGTATGCAACCTGTAAGGTAAAAAGTTTATACTCAGAATATTATGTGCAATTCAGAAATATCCAATTGGATTATAATCATCCCTGTTCAAGCAACTCGGTCCCCTAAGTGCACACAGACTTTCCAAGACAGGGGGTTTATGCTCCATTAGTGGCCAGCACTCTCCAATCACACAACTCTCAATGACACAAAGAAAGTGCTTTTTATTTTTCCCTGTGTGCAATGTTTGCACAATGCTCATAGACTCTGTACAAGAAAGACCATTAGTTTCTATATAAAGACTGCCATAAAAGTTTTACAGTTTATCTATAAATGTATAAAGATTGTTGGTTTCATTATAAACTCTGTTTCAGTGACAGTGGAAAGAAAAATTACCAGCAGAATAGAAGTAGCAATCTGCATAAGTACCAGCTTGCAAGCACACATACCTCAGTCATTCCTGGAGTAATTAACTGAGCATACAATAGTTCATCGAATTACAGACAAGCCATCATACCACTGAGAGCAGCTCACAAACAGCAACTATCACAACAGCATTTCCCCCTCCCTTTTCAGATGAGCTATAAAGATTAAAACAGTCAGGAACCAAATGATGCACTACTCAAAAGTAAAAAAAGTATTTTAAAATGTACTGCATTTTCCAAGGTTGTGCAATTCCTCCCACACCTTCCACTGATTGTCTCACTACTTCCTATATCTGAATATTTATACAACAACTATCTGCTGTATTGTTTCTGATAGAACTTTATATCTTTGATGCAAACTTTGTCGTCTTTAAATTAACCAAGGAGAGCTGTTAATCCTGGGATTAATCTTCAGAACATTGGACAGCCAAAATTCACGTGGTGACCTGCCATGGATGGTGTTTACAATATCCCAACAGCACAGGATTCCACCTACAAAACATTAACTTCATTACTAACTTTTTATTAGGAACCCAAACCAGAAAATACAGCCATATAGAGGGATTTTTCTGTTTTTTAAAAGGGTACTATCTACAGTGACTGCATTTTATAAAGAAAAACTAGGAGTTCTCATCTGGTTTAAATTCTGAGGTCATGCTGAAAATCCAACACTGGAAAACTGTCACTTATAATACCAACAATTACTGATTTCATGCTAGGTAAAACCACAAACACATACATACACATTTTGTTCTTAAAAGCTATTATAAAACAGCCCAACAAGTTAAAACAGTCTCATATTTTAAAATGTATCTCAAGACTACTCCAGTGCCCTTCCTGCCATTCAAAAAAGCCCCATTTTACCCATTTCAAGAGGCCTGGAGCAATCATTAGCATTTTCTCCCCTTGGTAAGGCTCCTCAGTTACCTTGTCTATGACATTTTCTATAAAATATTCCCTTATACAGTTATTTAACAGATTTAAACCGTAGATGTCATTGTGGTCTGAACATGTCAAAGACAACTTGAGGGAAAAAAATCAGGACATGCAGAATTCACTTTGTCAGTAATTACAATCAAAATTCCTGCAATGTGGCTGGCCTGCTCATTACTTCCTGACTTTGTATCAAACCCCTTATTTACATTTCAGATTACATTTTTCATGAAACAGTAAGATCTATCAGAGCTGAGAGGACTGAAATAATGAGGGAGAAATATTTTAATAAAACGTGTTGGGTCTGCATTACTTCCGTGTCAGAAAGAAAGGTTTCTTCTGTAGCCATGGATCATTTATTCTGTCTCTAAATGAGAAGCAAAAGATGAAACTGATGAACTTTTACTGCCCATTTGTCTTTAGCAGACAATTAAGACAGAAGATCAAAATGGATTATCATACCACACAGACAACTGGCCCAACAGTAATACATCTCCGGGACCACAGATTTGTAACTCTCTTTTATCCCTCCCCTTTCTTCTTACTCCTTTTTCCTCTCTAAAGGCAATGCTGGCTTTGTGGCTCAAGGGGAGCCAAAAGGCTGGTCATCATTATTCAGTCACAGATGTCAATCTAACCTCCCTTTTTTCTCAGTTTCTAAAGCAGTGAGGCACAATAATTTGTGACAGATTCTTTTACTGTAAGGTACAAAGAACACACAGAATAAAACATCTAGCAGCAGTGTGGGTCTCTGATCAGATGTGCTGGTACATGGGAAATACAGTGTATGTAAAAACAAGCACTGAGAGTTTAGATGAATAAAAAAAACTTGAGGTGTTTGTCCTTTTTTTTTTTTTCTTACTAATAAGTGCTTTACCTTGTGTTGATTTAACTCAAATATTCCTTCTGGATTAAATCATAAATGTTTGATTGCTAGAAACAATTTTTGCCTGCACTAACATGCAGATCATCTCTCTCCTTTGCATACAGAATACACACAGAAAAATCAAGGGGTTTTTACTGTGGATCTTCATCTGCAGTGACTTGGCACTTCTACATTTTTTTTCTTCCAAAGAATAATATACCAGAAGTTTTAAGAAATAAACCTAACTTGACTGATTCTCATGTATTTTCAGAGCTCTGAATCGATAAGGACAAACATGGATGCAGCTCTTCCTCTCTGGCTTACTTGAATGCTCACAAGTAAATGATTTTTCAAATCTAAATCTGTCAGCTCTGCACATGTTCTCCTCTTTAAGAATATCCAGCTACCAGGAGCAGAAAATATTCCTTCTGTTTATCAACAGGAAAAACATCTTTGAAAACGACTCAAATCTGAGAAGTTCAGCCTCGTTTCTTTTGCTTTCCCTGCAAGTTCGCATGTGCAAAATATCTTGACAAAGCAAAACCCCACCCCAAAACCACACAAACACAGCTCTGTGTTTTCAGGGGGTCTGACATCAGCCATTGGAAATTCTGACTAGAACTGGGTGAACATCTCACGAATTTTTATGAGCCTCTGGCTCCTCTGAGTTGCATTCAGTCTTGCATATTCATAGCAATATAATACAAGTCTAACCATTTCCAGCAGAAGAAAGGGAATTATTAGGAATTTTATAAAGTCAATTGTATTACAAGACTCTCCTGTAACACCTTGATCCTGGACACAACTGACTGTCCTGGCTCCGAAGGACCATCCATTCACTCATGAATAACTCAAGACACAAACTGCTGAAAAGCAGTTAGTCCTCATGGAAACCCAAACTCAGAGAGCTGTTTATAAACAACTTACAGACCTGCAGCGGCAATGTGGATGCAGTCCTCCAAAAGGTTTAGTTCCATGCTATACTCCATGTGTACAGCAAGTCCTAACAATGAACTACAGTGAAAAGCAGTCAGGTAGTTCACTAGGTGCTTTGAAAAAAACTATTACGACAAAACCACCCAGAAGGCCTGGTCAAGGTCCCACTGCACACAGTGATTACAGCCAAATATGAAACCATTCATCTTGGCCCTGGTGAGCCGTCACAGACAACAATTCGTTAAATGCTTTCGTCTAAACGCCACAAAATTTCATGTTGTGTGAAAACATAATTACAGGGAAAGGATCTGAGCTAAAATAGCTGTGCTGACCCTAACCTGCTATCACCCGATATCAGAGACTCATTGAGGCCAAATTTATTGTTCTATTAAACAGCTCCACCATGCCATAGCTTCAGCACGCCCAGGACTGGAGGTGCAGGAGCCCAGCCCAGGGCAGCACCAGCCCAGGGCTGAGCCTGGCACCAGCACTGGAGGGCCAGGGCTCCCTGGACATCCGGGAACAATCCCCACCCGATGGCTGGGCAAGGACCAGGCTGTTTAACAGATCCTGTGACAAATTCCTAATTCAATCTGTGTTTAAACTGAATGATAAATCCCTGTGTGTTCTACCCACACATTTGGGCTTTTATACCATCTTTTTGAAGCAGACTAGAGACTGCATGATCAGGCAAGAATTTAAAAAATGTGCTGTAGTGCCAGGTGCCCAGTTAAACGCAGCTATAAACCTCAGACAATGCAGAGAGCTCTGCCAAATGAACTGTGGCTCTGGCACCTAAAGGCAAAAAGTGAAATTTATTAATCAATTTTCCTTCTCGCTCTCATGTTCGCTTGTAAAAATGAGATTGTAAACCAATCTTACGAGATCCAAATTCTTCCGTTTTCTGCTTTAAATGTAAAAATGTTTTTATCCTTCTGCTTCTAATTACAGCTTCTTTTTCTTTCTAAGAATGCATTTATCTCTTTCAGTAAAAAGAGCAGCAATAATATGTTGAACAACCCTGAAATAAATTTTGTCATGTAAAAAATTAATTACGCATTCCAAACCTGGTCACTGTAGCCCTCTGGGAATTGCCTCCGCACCTCAGGATCTGTAAATAATTGACAGATAATATTAATTGGCTTTGGATTAGTGAGCAAGCAGAGAATCACACATTAATATTTGATCAGAAGATGATAGCAACCCTGGCAGGGGATCCAAGGAGGGCAGCTGAGGCTGCTGTGCTGATAAGAGCAGGGAAGGACTTTTCAAGGCTCTCTCTTTACCCTCCTCCAGACAGAAAAAAACTGTACATAAAACACACACAAAACACATGAAACCAGAATTGTCTGTGTGTACATACACACACACAGACACATATATATATACACACTACTTTTTAAGAGAAGTCTTGGTGCTAGGCTGAACTTTAAGCTGGTACTTGGGCAACATCTTTCCACCTGCAATTTGCCACATGGGCTTGTCACCTGGAATTGGTTACCCAGTGCACTTCATTTTGGTTAAAATCAGACAACCAGTTTTGCCAGCTCCAGGCACTGTGTTAATTTATCTCCATAGACAGTTTTCAGTCATACCAGTTTACAAATCCTCCAAAATTAATTTAAACTTATGTTAAGGTATGCTCCCTAAAAACCCAAAAATATTTATCCAGAATTTGAAAGAGGCAATTAACACAGCTCTGGAACCTCTCTCATCAGGAAAACAAGTGTGAAACACTTCAGAGTAGCAAGCATTCCAGACTGATGCAACGTCCTTACTCCTTTGGCTGTCAGAATAAATAATACAGTAGTATTCCCTGAGAAGTTATCTTATATTTAATTAGAGATGTTCATAAAACAACAGAATATCATGATTGAAATTATTTATACGACAACCTATTTAAAACAGATCTCTTCAAAGCCATCCATTTTTCAAAGGAATACATTGGAGAAGGCCACATTCCATTCTACAAAGATAATTTTTTAATTACAAACACCAAACCATATAACAATCAGGCAAGAGTTCAGTACAGTATCCTGCAGCAGGCCCGCGGTGCCAGGCTGGGCTGGGTGCTGCAGACACAGCTCCCTGCAGCAGGAGGGAGGGAGGGGTGGCACGGGCACCTCCCCTGCTGCCCCCTGCCCGCAGTCCCCAGACTCAGCAGCTCGGCCAGGTGACTCTGCTGCCAGCAGGTGCAAACTCCTTTTCAAGGTGTACTCTTTCCACACGAGAAATCCAACAGCCTGGGCCTTTATAAACCTCACAGCTTTACATTTTCCAGACAATCCGATGCTTGGTTTTAACATTTCAGTGTGATCCATATACAATATATCAAACTGTTCATACACATGGCAGCAAACCCTTCTGCATTACCACAGCAAATCAGAAACAGAGAGCAAGGGATCTCCTGTTAAGGCCTTACTTTGAAAATTCTTCAGTCTACCTGCAGGTGAGTGACCAAAGTGTCCAAACACACAAAAAGCAGTGATCAGCTGTGCTGGCACGGGCCCCCTCTCTGCACACAATTAACAGGACAGTACAGCTTCACACTTCAGCACAGCAAGTACAGCAGCAGTGGCAAAATGAAACTAGGCCACACCTATTAAGATGCATATTTTTAAATAATTTTAAAATTAATTATCAGAGGGCAAGATTTCAGAATTTCATGGAAAAAAACCTCCAAATCAATGAAAGAAATAAATTCGTATTGCTGCAGACATCTGCAATGGTGTCTGAACATGATACCTACATCCCCCCGCCTCTTCTATCGATCCATTGCTCTCAAACTTAATAGAAGTATATATACACATACTGCCACACACAACAGTTATCATTTAGCATTTTTTAGGGAAATGAGGAACTCAATTTGACATAAATCCAAAGTGTGTTTGCTCTAAACAATTCGTCCATAGATGGCAAACCCCATTCTTACATTGTTGAAAAATCCAACAAAACAGATTAGCCATACAAAGTAATTGCGTGTGTGTGTAAACACGTATTTTTCCTGTTCTCTTAGCATCTTGAAATGAAAACCCTTCTGTGTTCCTGGAGCTCCCTGCCATGAAGGACAGCCCAGACAAACCTCTGGAGTGTATTTCAGCTCCTGGTCCAGAGGCAGAGGTCTGTGAGACTCCAGCACTCACAGCTGAACTCACCCTGAGCAAACAGATCCCTGTTGGAGCCCCTATGGTCCCACCTGAGGGAACTGCCCTGTGTGTCACATGGCTGTGTGACACAGGACACAGCTTGTCCACACGCCACATGGGATGACACATCTCACAAGAGCATCAGGATGGCTAATCCACACAAACTGGAACCCTACAGGTAAGAAAACCACTCTCTCTAAGGTATGCCTGGCAGCCACGGGTCCTCATGTTTTTACAAGTCCTTTCTATTTAATTTTGTGTCAGCTCCATCACTTCACCTTTAGATGGTCTGGGAATATTTACTAAACTTTCAGTATCTTTATTTGGGAAACACTACACTGGTCACAGGGAAAAAGAAACTACTTCACATATTATAGCTTTCTTCACTGCATCCATTCTTCACTGTCAACCCAGTGTGCATTTGAAAGGTGTTTTCAACTATATTTACCTACACATGTATACACAATAGAAGGATATTTAAATCCTACATTGTCGTGCCATGAAGTTTCAGGAAGCCAGACCACCCTCACTGCACCAAGAGGACTGACATAAACACATACAATAGTGGCTCTCAAGAACCCGACTTTATGAAATATAAATATCTCTAAACCAAATATTGCCATTATTACTCAGTACAGCCAGGCTCTCCCCTGAAGGGATAAGCAAAAGTCACCCAAAAATCATGACAGACATGATATCTGAATTATTCTGAACAAGAGAAAACAGTCAAACAAACAGATGCAGGCCAAGCCAGCTCCCAGGATTCAGCTTTAATCAGCACCACGAGTTTCAGTGAGAACTGTTTCAGCACTTACGTGAAATACTCGGTAAACACATGAACAGAACTGACTGTCAAGTCTGCCTGTAAAACTAAAGTAACTTGGGAACTTCAAACACTTTTACTCACAGTAATTTGTTTTGCACAGCCATGCAAACAGTTAGATGCAGCTCCATTGTAGTTGTAGACAGTAAGAAAGCCCTCTGCAACTCAAAACATAGGGAACGCTGTTATTCCAGGTACTAACAGGCTTTCGAGTGAAATCATTCGAAGTAAACACATGTAAAATACTTTTTTCAAGTTCAGGAGAGTGGAATCTATTTGCTGACATCAGAACAAGGGAAGAGCCAGGCTGAAATCCCAACCAACCTCTTGCCTAGCTACAGCAAATCACTGAGCTGAAGCTTTGCAGTCACCTAGAACTTAACAGAGCTCTGAAAGCTCAGCTGAGAGCAGGAGGAGACCGTGCAAACCAGGAACAAACAGTGCAGGTTAACCCCCAAAAGGACAAAGTCACAGGAATTATGGAGATGATTCTCAAACTAAACTTGTCCCAAACCCCAAAACAAGAATTCAGGTTGTGCTACATGTTGAACTTTTCTCTTGCTGGTAACCTCGTGTATCCTGTTTATCTTTCATTACAACTGGTTTTGTAGTTTCAGCTTACAAAGATGACAAGATCCACACAGTTTATGCCTAAAGCAAGTGCTCACAAACGTCCCTGGAAAATAACCATCCACGAATATAAATACATGCTGAAATACAGCAATGGAAACTGTAAGCTGCAAGCGTAAAGCAGAAAGAATACAAGCAATAACCAAAATATTCCAAAAACAAAGCTACAATACACCATCCCATCTGCAATCTCCCCTTCTTGTAGCAGCACAAGTGCAATGAAATACACATACGTCACAAACTTAAACTGCTGGTACCAAAGAAAAAATTAATTTTATTCCTAGTGCTTACAATCAGGTTTTCAAAGCTTGTTTAGCAATGGCACGTTGTATCCATTTCCTAAGATCCATGAGTGACTTCAGTGAAGCCAGCGTGGGCTCAGTGAGCAGCATGACGTGCACCATCGGAAGCTCTCTTCCCCGAGGATACAGCTCCATACAGAGCAGCTGCTGCCACTCAATCTCAGCTGGCCAAAGACCTGCAGCTCCAGCAGCCCTCGTTACTCACCAGGGACAGCCTGTCCCAGGGAGGAATGGGTTGGAAAACCCTGCATGAAATAGGTTATGGGGCTATTTCTGCAGCAGCTTCCCTGATTTTCCCTTATTTTAAGAGGTGCTTCCAAGGGAACCGACTGAATCACTTCCCACAGGGACAGCATGGGAGTTATTTTGGAAAGGGGTGAGCAAAGCCAGCGCTCACTCTCAGGGACAGCAGAGCAAGGCTTTCCTGCATGTCACAGCAGCATTTAGAGACTCACCAAAGGCTAACACAGAGCTCTGATTGCACACTGGGTCACTGCAGCTCCCACGGCTAACACATCCAGCTTTTCCCTCTGCAAGTGGAGATTCCACGTCACATCTGAGCACATTACATAGCGCACTGCACTAATTACTCAACCATATTCCAGCTATTATTGTTAGTATTTCATTAATTATGTGAATGTTTCCAAGTTCTAAAAGCTATCCCTGCCCCTCCATACAGAACCTTGTTCAACAAAAAACCAAGTACAGCAGAATATTGAAATTAGCTGTGAACTGTATAATCCCATTGTTCAATTTCATGGCATTTAAGACAGTACCTTCCCCTCCACACAAGTCTGGATGTTAATCCATGCTGGAACCTGATTTAATTTTCCAGATGACAGGATGGGAATATGCTACAATGGCATATTAGTGTAACTATGCTGCTCTTTTACTCACAACTTTTCTTACGTCATAAAGTGAGGAGTTTTGCTTTTAAAAGACACATGCTTAATTACTTCTACAAACAGCACAGCTCAAACTGGTCTGTATTTGAATTGTATGGAAATTATACGACCAGGGAAGTTTTCCAAAAATTACAGAAAATATTTCCCAGAATAAACCATGCAAACCCAATAAAAACAAACTTGCTTCTTCTGGTAAAAGTCTGCCAATTTAATCCATACTGGTTACAAATAATTCATTTCAATCCCAAATTGAAAAATACAGTGAAAATTACTTCATTTTTTCTCCTATTTACCTCATTCACTTCTTTAAGGTCCTTATAGCTGCAATCCCTCTAAAATGAACTGGAATTCCATTCAGAGTAACTTTTAATTTCAACACCCAGTACACATTCTCATCCTTATGCAGCACAACTAAAAAGCAATGCAAACTTCTTTCCAAACCTCTGCAAACTCCTGGGTGTCCTGCACTCAGCACAGCCGAACACTCCTGCTTTCCCCTAACCTGCTGCAGCTCAGCCTGCAGATACCATGGCAGAGAGGGGGAAGCAGGGGAGGAGGGAAAAGGGCGGGGGTGGGTGGAGAAAATGTGGGAAAGAAAAAACCTGCACCACACAAGACAGACACGAAACCTCAGAACAAGTTCTGGCATAAAATACGTATGGAATAAAAATTTCCATTTTTATTTAATATGCAGTTTTAAGCCTTCAATCTTTTCTTTTAAAGTGCACTTTATTCTAAAAGTGTGCAAGTCAGAAAACAACCAAGATGCAAAAGAAAATTCTACGAGAAAGTCTTACAGCCCATCACACAAGCCCGCTGCCAGCAGCACCGTGTGAGACTGAGGTCACCCCGAGGTGTCGCTGAGCACAGCAAGCACCGCAGCAGGTTCCACCTCAAACACAACTCACAAGAGAAGAGTCTGCAACCAACCTCTTCACCCAGCAGACCACAGTGCAAACAAACATCCCACCCCCAGGGTCCAGGCTGCAGCCCTGTGCCAGGCTGGGCCGGAGTCTGTAACATCAGTCACTGAAGGTTCTGTGCACCCCTGACACAGCCAGCCAGGACTGCTGCAGCCGCTGCTGTGCACCGGGCCAGCCACAGTAATGCCATAAAAAACACTCACTGGTTTGCCTCTCTCTCTTTAACAGAACATTTGGAAGTCTGCCCTGCAAGTGCCAAAAACCTCACTGGTAACATGAAAATGCTTTCCACAATAGTTTCATCTAGAAACATAAGGTTTGTAACTCACACACAAAATGCTGTTCAGACTTCAGCAAAGTGATGTGAAAGCAGGAAAGACTGAGAGCAAAGGCAGTATAAAATATACATCATAGGAAATAGGAAGGAAGGGAAAAAACCAGAGCAGATTAAGCAAATCACTATGATTTCCATAATTGTTTTTATATTATTAACACATCAAGAGCCAGAGGGGCAGTGAGGAACAAAACTTTCCTCGGCAGTGTTCAGCAATAACTTATATGTGGTTTTTTAAAAATCCTTCCCAAAAAAAGCAGGTTAAGCTACAGATTTCCTTGCAGATTTTTACTTAAGGCAATATACAGCTCTCCAGAATGAAGAGATGTAACAGCTCTAACAACACAAGAACTGGCACAGGTTGTCAGAGTTATGTTCGTACACCTGGGATGCACACCAGGTTTCCTGATCCCCTCACACCAGGTTTCCTGATCCCCTCACACCAGGTTTCCTGATCCCTCCATATCAGCTTTCTAGTGCAGGCACAAGACCAGCAGCAGCTTTATAAGCCATTCAGAGTAAACATTAAATATGAGACTTTCACTGTTTCTAGCAGACAAACCAACTTTCCATCCTTCCATCTAAAGGGGTCTTGGTTCACTTAACAATCCAGTTAAATAAACAGAAACAACACTCACTCCTTGCATAAGAAGACAGGAAAAACACTCATTGCCTTTTGCAAACAGAAGAGGCTCCATTGGTCTCCTCATCCATTATTTGGTGTCATGTGAAGTTGTAGAACTGCCCAGCTTGCCACGTGCAGAGCATTTACTCAGACCCTCTTCTAAGGCAACATGTTCCACCTTCACTGCTATTATTCACTCCCTCAGACTCTCATATGGAATGGGGCCAGGTTTAATCTAAACTTTACTAGTTCTTTTAATGGAAGTTGGGAAACAGTTGTGGTGCAAGCAGAGTGTTCAAAATACGAAATACAATTGGGGAAATATCTCTCCAGTAAATCCTTAAGTTCTTTTGTTTTATCCATACCATGATATTGGTTTTACAAAACCCGGTTGTATAATGGTGCAGATTAATGTCTATTGCTAACACTCTAAACTACTAATAGTAGGGAGACACTGGAAAGCACAAGATGTCTTCAGTGATCAGCAAACTCAGAATTATTTCTTTAAAAAGAAGAGCAGGAAGCATTCAGTCCAGATTAATTTTTAAACCACTGATACTGACAGAAGTAAAGCTAGAACTGTAAGAAGGGGACGCACAGGATACAGCTAAAACTAAAATAACAGAGATCAAAACCAGAAGACCAAGTACTTATTTCGAGACCTGTTTGTTACATGTTTCTCCCATCATCATTTGAGGTCTTCAGGTCTTTTCACTGGTTAATGACTTTGGTGGTACCTCGAGCCCACATTAAAGCACGGTTGATGAATCTTTTGAGTTTGCTTTACTGTGCACTTAAGGGGATATTTCTCTTGATAACCATCTGTTCTTCAACCAGCCCAGAAATGCAGTATTCCTGCAAATCGAAGCCAAACTCCAGGAGTCCTGCAAACTGCAAATTTTGAATGGATTATATTTTTATTTCTTTTTTCCTCCATAATTTTAGTCAGCAAATTATACAGCAGCTAAAACTTGCAAAAAATATAATTAGGTAAAATCGTACTTCAATGGTCAAGAAATCCACAAAGCCTGGCTTCCAAAATGAAATATGAAGTGTTCTGAAACATTTTACAGGCTGCCTGTAATAATTATACAAAAGAGTTTAAATGCAGAAGTTGAATGCGAACGCCTACTTTAAGCAGGCTTTTTTGGGGGTTAATAATTTTTAAAATTTATTTGTGTTTGATCAGAGTATTTTTTTCTCATAACCTTTTTGACACTCTATAAATTTAATAGAGATGTGTTTCAAGTGCTCAGGTCATGAATACTGAATTTGTTTCTCTCCTGCCTCTTTGTATTTATATTCTGAGACAGTGGAGTTGCCTGGTGACAGTCTCCCCACTTCCACAGCAGCTGGCAAGCCCTCCTTGTCCTGGGAATATGAAAGAACCAGTTAACTAATATTCCAGGCTCTGATTTAAATGTGACAGTCTGGAAGTGCCAATACCATGCAGGGCAGGATTTACAAACTAAGATTTTTCTAAAAGTCTCAGAAGCAATAAAGAAAGAAAAATAAAAAGACCTTTATCACATCTAGCTAACATGCAGCAAAAATTAATCCTGATTAATTAATTAATCCAAATTAGTGCATCATCTAGAGTTTAACAATACCAGACACATGTGGTGATTATCTAAATCTGCTAACTTAGACTTTCAGAATGCAAATTCTCAGGCTAAGACCAAAGCAACCAGAGCTTTGACAGCTTTACAACAAACAGTCACCTCTTTAATATTTACAGGACATTTATATCAGATGGCTTCTGAATGCCTATCTGCTGGTCCGAGATTTCTCCTGAAGGGCCAAGCACAAGCCAAAAAACAAGCACCCAAAACAATTTCTCTAAGCCCACTTTGTACAGCAGCAAAAAGAAAAGTTATATTTGATAAAATCAGAACTTATAGCCAACTGAATTAATACCCAACAGTATTAATTAACATACTAAGCACCTTCATTTTAAAAAATCCTTATTCAATTAATTTTACGATAAATTTTTATGTAATGTTACATTCTCTACTTTCCTGTGTCAACCAATAACTTTTAACTTGGTTGTTGCTCTGAAGAAAGCCAGAATTAACACTTTAATTTCATATTGCTTTTTAGCAATAGTGTATTAAAAAGAACTTGTGCAAAACCACAATGTGGCCATGGCAATCAATCAACTGCATTACAAAACCTATAGGAATTGCTAATGAAAGCAAACAGTATTTTCCAACACACTGCCAGGTTTTTCACTACTAGAAAATACTTTGAGTTTTATAAACATTTGCCAAGCTGCCTTATTTTTGTCATTTTAGGGTTTAGGTTTAATGATAGTTTGGCCATTTAAATTTGGTAATAACCTATCTTTTCTATGTCTTAGAGAACATTTTACAATTGTTTAACTTTTAAAAAATTTCTCTCCAAACTTCACCAACCACAGTAACTCCAGACAGACATATTGCCAGAGAAATACATAAAGCACTGCAGAAATACATTCACTGTGATATGGACTGGCACATACCAGGTTTAATCTGAACTGACTGAAAAAGGACGTGGAACAGAGGTGCTGTAGACAACCGTAAGTTCTTGAAGTGTTGTACTAAGAAAGGAAAAACAACAACCCTTCTCTTGAGCAACTGCATAACTGCCTGAACTACAGAGAGAAACCTTCTTTGTTACACATGCAACAGTGAATACTGATTCCTAAGCCTCAAGCTATGTAACTTTCTAATGTTTCAAACTCTGAGCCCACTTTCATACTCTCACTATTGATAGTCTCCAAGTGCCCATGTGTTACTGCAGTGGAGCAGCACTGCTCCCAGACACTGCTGTGTCACCCACTGCACAAATACCCTGTGAGGAGAGCCTCCAGCACAGCAACTGCCCAGCTCAGAGCAAACAGAGCTGCACCATCAGCAGGGGCCTGATGGCTTCTGCTAGTGCACCTCTGCTTAGCTCAGGATGCTTCAGTGATCTGTATGGCACTGAAACAAAGCAAACCATTCCATCCAACATGAAATGCTGAAAACCTCCTTCCTGAATCCATCGGTCCCTGCAGTGGAGATGTCACCACAAATGCTTTTGGGCATGTGCACTAAGATACAGCTTATCTGTCATTCCATAAATCTGATTCATCCACGTCCTTATCAACAAAGGACAGCCAAACTTCACAGGCATTTCTGAGGAGCTGATTTCATAGTGGTGCTGTGGTTGCAGCCTTTCCAGTGTAGCCACACTTAGAGCTTCACCCTCACTACACAGAAACCTGGGCTATGAAACAGAACTGACCAAGAGTTTCCACGGCCACCAACGCACTCCTGAGCTTTGAGGGATGCAAGTACATATATTAAAAAATCATACATAAGAGAGAGCAATAATTATTTTACTGGGACACTTCAGAACTTGGCCTTGTACCCTTCAGTACTCAGCCTCACCTTTCTGTTTCAGCTTGAGCCACGCAACATCTCAACTCACCACTCCTGTCAGAGCTGCCCATTCTTTCAAAACGGTAAAACAGTACAAATCTGTAAGAACAGGTAAGCTGGAATTCAGTTAAAAAAAAACCAAAAAAACAGAGATTGGTCACAGTGAACCTCCCCAAAGGCTGCAGCATCACTGAGGTCCCATGAAAGCCTTCAACTAAAGCATTAAACGAGAGGAAAGTTCGTATGAACAGGAAAAGCATCCAACATGTACCCCAGCAAAACATTTCTGTGGAGTCAGAAATGTTGATCACAGAAGTTGGACTTCTTGAACATCGTTCAAAACTTGGTGGGGGTGAGGGGAAGGAGGTCCTACCGTGGAAAAATACATCTCATGGAGCTAATGACCCTGAGATGAAAGAAAAACAAAATCACTGCGTGTTCAGCTGCTCAGAATGACTTCTCTCTTCTGGAGGAAAGTTCATTAACTGGACAGCATCAGGCAGCACAGCAGAGCCACGCATGTATCAACACTTGCAGGACTGACCTAGTTCATGGTGCAGTGCTTGCAGTTACCATTAGCAAAGCTCACTATGCTGTGTGCAATGCTGCAACAGAAAGAAGATCTCTGGGAAAGTAAGTTTAGCACATTTAAAGCAGTGCTGTCGACTTGAAGAAAAATTTGGTTTAGATAAAGAGAAGTTCGCTGATACTGAGTGCACCTAGACAGGAAATCTATCATCTCACTAAAAAAATTTAAAACATTTTTGCTACTGTAGAAAAGGCAAGGGTATCAAAAGGATTTTTAACCAAAAAAATGTTTTCAGACACTTGATACTTCCAAGATGTATGAGAGCATACATCCAGCTATCAAAATGCTCCTGAGAGAGCAGAGTAGTCCAGTTCTGAGCAGGAATATTTCATAATCATGTCACAACCCTGGAAACCTGGCGTGTATAAATCCAGCAATTTCACTAATTTCCTTTTTCTTTCCCTTGCCCAGCTTTAAGAAACCACAAACACCCAACTAAACTTTCAGTCCTTTTCAAAGCTCTGCAGATTTGTTTCAATCTGGCCACTCTTAGCAGCAGATTTACTGAAAACAATCTTTTTCCTTCACTCCCAATTCCAAAGGTGATCTAAAACTGTAACTTGAGTCCACTTGTACAAACTCTGTCCACAGGCTGATGATCCAGGCAGTGCTGAAGTGCAGCTGGCCATCCACTCTGGAAGTGGGATGCTGGGGGAAACAGTTCTCACAAATGTGACAGACTAGAAGGACGTTCAAGAGCTGGGGTGGCTCTTATCACACACCAGCACATTTTGAGCTGTACCTGCTCTGTTCTTATTATCTCATTCTGTGTCTAATTGGGTTTCTAAGCTCTCTGCTCCCCACCTGCTTTTTCCAGGACTGAATTCATACTGCTGTTCCACTCTCATCACAAGAATTTCAAGCATCAACAAGTAATTTCTGAAACCTCCCCTTTTTGCTAAACTCTTATTTGCACTACATCCAAACACCCCTTTTGAGAACAGAAATGTACTCATTTAAACGATTTACTCATTGAAAAATAAACATATATCACTAACTCTAGTACCACAACACCATTCCATGCCATAATTGCTCCATAGAGACTCTACAGCCTTTTCTTCAGTGACCAAACTAATGATGAAGTTCTCTCCATCTTTTTATACAAGTATATATGTTGAATTTTTAAACATGAAAGATTAAATTAGAAGCTACCCACACAAACACAACTCCTTTTAAAAAGGCTCAAAACACTGTATTTACATCTGCAAGTACTCACGTTATTACTACAACCTTTATAACAGAGCTTAGGTTTGCTTCAAACAAAACAGGGTTCTCAGCGATAGAGGCCCAAGAGAAAGCCCTGCATACAGTTAGTCTACAAAGAATTAACTGGATTAATTAGCAAGGGATTTGAGAAGCAGCTTGGAGCTAGAAAACCAAAACACTAAATTGTTTAAATACTTTGGCAATGGATCAAGGTTTCCAGGCAGCCCTATGTTCCATTCTCTCCTTTTTTTTTTTGCTTGGTGTTTTAACACATTTAACCTGACGAGGTACTTTTTCATGAGATATGAATGACACTGTCAAAATACCAAAAAAGAAGATGTGAATTAAAAAATGCCACAAGCTGTTAGCAATTCTGCCAACATGCATGAGCCCAGGCAACATTAATTAAAAATCAATAGCTTAGGACATAAATAGCTCTTATCTCTGTTATAGTATATCTCTAACATAACTCTTTATTAAAGAAAAAAAAAGGGGGAAAAAAGCCAGTGTCTCTGCTATTATACTGACTGAATTGACCACAACAAAGCAAAATGAGTAAGGCAAAAACCCTGAGCAAAGAAAGCCTTATGAGAAAGGGAGGACAGGCATATGAATGATTGGAATGCCTCAGCCTCGCACTATCATTAACACACAACCGGCTGGAAACAGCCACACCGAAAATACTGGGAGAACAAGTCACCAGGAAGAACATTCCATGTTTTCAGTGCTAACATGATTCTATACAAAATCCTTCTTGCCAAGGAAACAAAAATAACATGCACATCTTTCTGTCAGCTACAAGTTAGTAATCTCTATCTTCCTGAGTCTATTAATCTGTATTTTTATTTTGCATCTCAAATAGAGATTGTAAATTCTCTGATAATTCTAAAATAAAGATGAGAAAAAGCAGGACATTGCACTCAACCTTTATTTCTTTTAGCAACACCATCTTCAAACTAAAGTGACATTACAGGCATCAAAGCTAAAAGACTTAAGATAACTAAGAACTTAAACCACAGCTTTCAACAGCTGTTTTCACACTGAAAGACCCAAACCCATTTTCTAACACAACATCACCTAAAGCCCACCAAGCTGGATGTGCAGTCTGGGTCTGTCATAACTCCCAGACAATCACGGAAATTCAGATTTCTGAAGAGTTTGTACAGAAAATTAACATGAATTAAGAGGATGTAAAATCATACTGAAATGGAAAGGCTAAGCTTAGTTTTCTTTTTGTCTAACAACTGCTCTAGTCAATGATTACTATTGACAGGCATATCAAATGCTTCCATCAAGACACAGTACTCTATAATCAACAATGAAGAATTCAAACCAATGGAAACATTTCACTGTCAGCTGGATTTTGAGTCCTACCTTGCACCTGTACTTCAGCACACTCCTACCCATCCCCCTGTCATAATCCCAGCTCCCAAAAATTTACTGATGGAAGTTCAGCACAAGAAAATCAAAGGTTCTATGCATAAAGGACAGACACCAAGTGTCAGGACAGGGAAACAGGAGACCCCACTTTTCACAAGATCTTTCGCTCTAATTTTCATTGAGCTAGTCAGAAATGATGTATTTCACTCTGAACTGTCCAAATTCCATTCCAGCTATTACCAATTTCAGTCAACCTTGTTTAAGGTGAACTGAATACAAGGTTTTGGTGCTGCATTCGATAAAACACAATTCTTCATCTAGAAAGTCACTTATACAGTCTTAATTTTTAGTAGGAGGGGTACATTAGAACACAGAACTGCCATTATCCTCTAAACAGAATGAATTGAAATTCCACCAAGTTCCCCCAAATAATGCTTTTTGTCATTGTAAAACTACAAACTAGCATTTTATTAACATTTCAACCATTGTTTCCATGGAAGGTTCAAGAAAACAAAACAATTCTGAGACTTCATTAAATCATCTGTCTCCATTTTACTTGATCATTATAAATACAACTGAATAGAAGATGCACAAGTAATTTGTAAACTCTTTCAAAGGATCCAATTTACATTTTTCTTCTACAAAGATGAAGATGTCCCCATAACATGCTCCATTTGTGTTAAATATTAAATTAAGACACTCATACTACATATATGGCAAAAATGGAATATATTTTTTATATGTTTTGGAATTACTTTCAGCAGTCTAACACTGTTTATAATACTGGTGCAAATACTGCCACGAACAAAGAAACAAACATTAAAAAGGTGTCCTTTAAGCTTCCCTTTAAGGCATCTACCATAATCGTATAATTTGCTCTGGACATCATTAAAATGTAAAGTTAATGAGGATTCAGCTGAAAACAGAAGAAATGTAACCTATTTTCAGGCAAAACTTCTAACACTGCAATCAGAGGGAAAACCTCTTTGATGTCTCTTTGTCTCTTCTCATTAATTTTCTTTTGGTTTAAAAAAACACAAAGGCTGTTTAAACTAAAAATGCATAGAAGTTTAAACATGGTAATTATAGTTGAGCTGCAATGAGGTCATTAGGTTTTTAAAACTTTGAGATAAACAAAATTGAGATGTATGACTATTTTAAAAACATGTCAATACTTAATTTTAATTGTCCATGTGACTGATACCCACTGTATTCTAAGGATTTAGTCTAGATACAGAATTGTTTCAAGATGACTTAGTGAAGGACAGAATCCCATGGCCAGGGTAGAGCAAAGCAATCAAGAAATACATCAAAAATGAAAGGCTGCAATTACTGTATTACTGGATGCCACATTTGGTATTTCTAAGTGCAACAAAACACTTTTTCCATCCATGCAAGAGAGATGGAAAACTGTGAGATTTTACTACTCTTTACCTCTATGGTTCATTAAGGAATAAAACACTGAACAAGTTAAATAATTCTATTTACTCACTACATCTATTCTTGTTTATGAATGTTGCCAAGGTACACACAAAGCTGCACACTTCTGTTTTAACATGCTAATTCTTTCCAGCAGAAAATATCTTAAAGTGGTATCTTTAATTACACAATATTGATGCAATCTGATATACTGTAGTGGTAGATATTTTTAGCAAATAATTTACAAGTAAATTTTCCCAAACACAAACTAAAACCAATTTTTACCACTACCGTGTACAAAAAAAGATGATAGATCATCACAAACAGAAGGCCTTAAGCCACCAATATACAGGGCAAATATAACCTGATCTTTAGTGTAGAAGGAATTTAATCACACTGAAGCAAAATAAGCATATTTATAACACTTTGCTGTGTGCCAAGATCACCTCTAGATAAAATAGAATAAGACGAGATAAATATATTATTTTGTGGCGAATGTAAAAAAAAAAGTATGAATGTTAATGGATTTGTGGACAGATGTTATAGCTTTAAGAGAGGGTAATTTACCCTAATTAATCTTTTTTACATGTTTGATAAACTCTTCAAATTAAACTTAGTCAATGACCAACAGACAAGTACCAGATAAAACCAGAAACTACTTTAGGTGCAAGTAGTGCAACCCCAGAAGAAAATGTCATACCTACCTCAAGGAAAGTTTTGGGGATTGTGTTTTGGTTTTGGGGTTTTTGCATCTGACCTTTCCTCTGCCACGTGTTATTAGGATTTGCTCACCTTGCCCACCAAGGAGCTCTGTCCTACAGAGGCACAGCCAGTCCTACAGCATGAGCCAGCTTCTGCTCCTCCCTTCCCGGGAGCCTTCCCTGCTTGTCTGCACTCTCTGAAAGCCAGACTCACACAAACACAGAGCACACCACTGAAACAACACCGAGCCACAGGTACAGCTCACCAACCTGACTCAGCCTCTGCCCACAGCGCGGTGCTCAATCAGCCATCCTGCCTTCACATTTTCACACTTGGCTTGACTCTGCATTAAGGATTTTTGATAGATGTTTCTCCACAGAGTGATAATCTGGTTTTAGAATCTCTGGAACAGAAGATCTCAAGGATCTCCAAAGTATCTTACAGACAGGAATTAGAGTCTTACTTTAGGGGTGTAACAATGTAAGATTCAATTCATGAAAAGGTCATGTTACCACTATTGATATTCATAACTACGTAGTTTCAAAGTAAATGGTTCTTCAAAGGAACCAAATATGGGATTGAGTTAACACCTGTAGAATGCAATGGGAATTGTGAGTCTAATTCCCTTCACCACCGCTTAAAATCCCAGCACAAATTCTAACAGTGGAAATTCCAGTCAGGAAAGTGCTCAGAAAAAACTCTCCAGAACTATAACTCATTCCACATAACAGATTATCAGTATCAGTTGTCTCTTCCCACCCCTCTACCCAAGGTTATCATCCTCAACATGGAAGTTCAATTTCCTTGGTTTCTACCCTACTCTTCCATGAAATAAGTAATATTAAAATGTATATAAAAAGCTGCTTTCATCTTAAAAAAATACATAAAAATCATCTTCCCAGGAGCCAAAAATCTGTTAGCATCTAGAATTTTGACAAATAGTTCACCAAAACTTGGTAGCCCCAGAAGGACCAAAAGGCAAATTGTCTCTGGTAGCACAGAAGGTGGAATTTAGGATTTGTTTAGATTTGATCTTGGGTATTGACAACTGCTGCTGAAGTAAAATAATACTCTTGCGTTAATTTTACATTTATTTGATAATAATCTAACCTCAAATCGTCTCTTTTAAACTTCATTTCAATTTACAAAAAAACCTAACACCCAAACCGCAAACAAACCAAAAAATCAACACAAAACAAAACCAACAAAAAACCACAGGAAAACCTAACAACATCACTTTTTGTTCATAACAAAAAATACCACAGCAAAGGCGAGCAGCCCAGTACTACCTTGGGCACCCTGACAGGCCTTTTTTTGAATTCCAGTTTACATTCTCTTCTTGCCAGGAACTCCCCATAACAAAAAGAACCAGCAATAAAAATAGATCTAGTTCATCTTTTACTTTCCCGGACTTACTGGTCTGAGTGCTGCACTTGAAGCAGAGCTCTGTTAAGTGCTCTAAAGCACTTTGTAGTGCTCTGCTACAACTACCAACCTACACAAGAACAGAATAAAGACAGACACAAATTCTAAATTCCAGTATTTCTATCGAAAACATTCATAGGCAGCATCATCCAACTGTGGATGGACCAGCCAGTCACTTACGGGACCGTGCCAACTTCAGGAACCTCCCAAAGTCGCTGTTCTTAAATCTCCAGGGAGTCTCCTTTAAAGTCATTACTACTTTGTTTCTTTTTCACCTGAATGACACTCGAATTGGAAGTTCTTTATAGCAGTGTCTGTATCTAGCTTAACTGCTGATTGCAGATGCACTAAGCTTTGAGCAGAAGTTAACACTCATTAACAAGATTACCTGTTGTGATTGAGAACAACCAAAAAACAAATCACCGTGGAAATGCTTATGACTGAGAATGAACTAAAGTTAAAACTACTCCCTTAAATAAAGTCACACACACACCCCCCTTTAACATCAACGTTTGGACTCTGTTCAAAGTACAATCTCTTTGCAGCTACTGGCATAGCAGCCCTACTCTTAAAACAGTAAGAGAGAGTTAATTGCAACAAGTGCTTCACCAAATTCTTAAATGCTTCAAATACTGAAATCTTAAATGTTTCAGTAGTATTGGGTATCTAAATCGAGCCTCTCAAGAACTCTTTAAAAGGAACAACCACTCAAATTCATCTATAAATTCAAGAAAATAAGTATAGCTAGTGAATGAAAATAATTTGCTAGAATCACTAGAAAAACCCTCCCTAAGAAAGTTTCAGTTTAGCAGTTAATTCCAACCTGCAGTTAAAAAGGCACTAGCTGTCAGTCAGTTTTCTCACCCAACTCTATCATGAAAAGAAAAACTGACAGATCACAGGAGCTTGCCTTTGTAAACCAATTCGGGAACTTTCATGCTTCTTATTTGTTAGGTTAAAGGTTAAATTGCTGACCTCTGCCCTCCTGCTTAGCAGCCTTTCCCTTTTTCTGTAAAGCTTTATTTTGGGGCTGTATTTACATGGATTAGTCTCTTTTCACGCTAAGAAGGAATCTGTTCACAGCCAAAGCCTTAGTTCTGGTTGTACAAAAAGCAGTCACAATTATTCAGCAGCAGACAATGACCATATTGTGGATTTACAAAAAAACCACCTCAGCCATGGCAAGTTCTGTCCTTGCTGCACAAAACAATAGAAGAAAAATCTTATCAAGCATTCAAGAGAAAGCAAACAAAGCAGGCCCACTGTGAACTTGATGAAGATGTCAAGCTCCTTTAAAAAAATATAAATCAACAAAAGAGTTTAAAGTCTTGTGAGTGAGACTTTCTGTGCTGAATTTTTCTGTCTAGTTAAACAGTGCCAGCATAGCAATATACTGCAGATTAGTAAATACTTGTGAAATAGGAAAGACTGTAGAAAGAAGTAGTTAAAGCATGAAGCAAAAAGGCCAAAGAGCTCTCTTCCCACAAAATAGCTCACAGCAACAGAGAAACACTCAGTTAGATCTGATATTACTGGTTTGGGGGTTTATTAAATCTAGTCCTATCAGATAAGAACACACCTAAAATGTGTTTTAAAAGATAAAACATATGACAACTTGCAAAACGACAGATTCTAGTATTTTTTTCATAAGGTAAGTTTCTCTTCAAATTGAGTTCTGTATTTCATTAATACTGTAAAAACCAAACTGTGAACTGTTTTCACAGAAAACAGCTCAAACAGTGCTACTGACTTACCCAGACACTGCAGTCCCCAGCAAGCTCTTTGTTAAAATCTCCTACCTTGTTTGTACTTAGAAGCAAAGCAATCAAATGGAAACAGAAAAACAAAGCAGCAGCTTAGGAGAATTAGAATTCCCAAATACCACCTACCTACTTAGGTTTGGTTACTTTTCCAATCCTGCTTTAGGAAGCTCGGTGTAGCAACAAACACTGCAAAGATGGGATAGGAAAACTCATGGTATGGGAATTCCAGCCCCTTCAACAGAAAGCCCTTATTTCATGGAAAGAGACCTGAATTCTGCACTTCCTTTGGTATTGCTAAACCTTCAACATTTTATCTATTTCTCAATACAGAATGGCAGATTGGAACCAATAAAATGCTCTCATCTTAAAAAAATAAAGGCTGCTCTGAGAGGTGCATGGGGAAGGTTTACAAACCTTTGAATGACCAACTCAATCCTCGTCCAGTAACTTTGCTTATGTTAAGAAAATTCTTCATCAGTATAGGAGGTACTGCTCTGCTACGTCACATTATAACCTATGCCAAAAGATAATGGTAAGGAGCAGCAGTGTGTCTGACAGAGACAGGTAACTGTTAGTTCTCTCTACCTGGGAAAGTCCTACCACAGAAACCACAGTGACAACTGTAGAACAATTTTAAGGCCCAAGTACTTGGTGGCTTCTCCCAGTAGAGTTAAGGACTTCGATTAGTTTAAGTTATGCATTTGTGATCTACTGGGAAGGGGGGAAGGGAGGGAAAGAGCTATTACAACCCAAGGCTAGAACATGAAAAGTAAAGAAGGAAGTACTTAAACTACTCACAAGCTTCTAGTAGGAACAAGATTAGTAGTACATGCTACTCTAGGAGCCAATTCAAATGCAAATTTCATCCTTTCACTCAAACAATGATAAACTACCTCAGAGTTAATAGTTTCCTTCTAAGATTCATCTCCCTTTTCAACCTAGCGGTATGTTTTCGAGAAAAGAAAGAAGCACATGGAGAGTCTTACAGCAAGACCTTTTAAATTCTGTCATAAAAGAAGTAGCATAAACTACATTTCCTTTCCTAATCCAGTGAACATTTGTTAAACTCTAACATACTCACACTTCGTCCATGGGGTCGCGTTTAGGCTTCTAACTTACCAAGGTTTTTAAAAAAACACTCAGAAAGAAATCCTTTAGCTGTACTAAACCATTTCAGCTTTTTCCTTGAACACACAGCAAGAATTTATGCTACACTCACAAAAAGATGAAAGATGAGGTCCTTGGAGAGAAAGGCCTTTTGGCACACTACATGGTAAAGCTACAGATTTGACATACTTTTATAATGTCTGCTTTGGCAAGAACACAAAAACCCCACACAAAAGCATGGTACGTCCTCCCAGACAGGGGTGTAGGGGGTGTTTTACTCTTGTGAGCATTTACTTTCAAATGCTCTTACTTCAGAGACTATTTTGATCGGTTACTTTAGACTAACAAATTCTCTTTTGCTATATGAACAGTTTGACAGTCAGACTACAATTCTCCTCACAGCCCATTTTAACAAGAGAGACTCTTTGGCTAAGGTCCAGCAACAGCCTTAAATTTGTCACATCTTATTTTTGATGAATGATCTGCAGCAGTTTTAAGATCATAAAGTGCTTTGAAAGTTAAAAGAAAAATTTCACAAGTAGTAAGCTTTCACTTTCTTTATAAAGGTATTTAAACTAAATTTGCTAGGAGATTCTTTCTACTTCTTCATCTCAAAAAACCTGCACAAAACAATCTGCGGTCTGAGATTAAAAACATAGGAAACAGCTACAACATACTTCTCTACAATGTGTCAATAGCATAGAACTGAATATCAAGGAGTGCTTAAGTGAACTTAAGCAGTTATCTTCTGAAAAAGAAACAATAGAAGTTCTTTGTAATTTACTACCTCAGCTTCTGTGAAGTTTCAGTATTATGAAATGCCATGACAAATACAGAAATCACCATCCTATAAAATGCCTTTTTCTTTCCTTTACACAAAGACTAAAGATAGGAAAAGAAATTCAGTAAAATAGCAGTATTTCATAAAAAGCTTTCAGTTATCCACATTGTGTAACAATTCCAATGCATGAGAGACGACCATGCACCAGAGACACAAAACTTATTAGTTTTACTTTGAGCCAATATCTTCCCTAAAGTATTCCATTTTTACAATACAAGTGTGGCTATTTTCCCCTCTTTTTCTGAAAGTAATTGTGTGGGAGCTGGTGAGAAGCATTAGACTTGCAAAGTTCCTATGCTTGACATACTTATACCTGACACACACAACACAGATTTCTCACTAGATAAATTCCATGTACTGTCACTGTAAAAACACAGACTCTGTTCTTTCTATTCTAGTTTGCAGCTTCTCACTTTTGGTGAGAAGGCTTCAGGCTGTGGAGCAATGCATCCCTACAAAGAGGAAATCAGGGGAGAAGAGGCCTCTAAGGGTGAACAAGAAGCTCCTGGACAAGCTAAACACAAACAGGCAGCTTCCAGAGGGTGGAAGCAGGGAAACATGGCCTGGAAGGAATGCAGAGGAACTGCTTGAACAGCCAGGCATCAGGTTAGGAAAGCTAAAGCCCTGCCAGAAGTAAATCTGGCCAAGGACACCAAGGGCAAGAAAAGCTTTTATAGGTACGTTGGCAATGAAAGCAAGAACAGGGAAAACATGTGTCCTCTCAGAAAGGGGGATTCCCAGCTTCCACTGAAACATCAATCATTAGGCAAAAAAACAGTTTGCTGTTGTCTTCTCTCAAGGAAAGATATTTCTAATAAGAAATATTCATCTTCATGTGACTAGTCAGAGTTGCAGCTATCCTGCTCCACAGTACTCAAAAAAGAGATGTCACATTTACTTAAGAAAAATCCATATGTTTCCAAGTAAGACCTATGAATTCAACAAAGAAAAGCACAAAAACCACCTTTAAGTACAGCTGAATGTTAGAATTGTATAATGTACCAAAGACTTCACGTGCCAAAAATACACAATGCTGAGCACAGATGATCATTATTTGTAAACAATCTTTAGGGGAAAGGACAGTGAGAGCACAGCAAGCTGATCCAGTCATTTCCACTCTCAGTTCACACATTTCACTGTGGTTTGGCAAAGTTCTGCCTGGACTGGAATGAAACAATGTTTGCTTTTTCAACTTCTTTGGTTTCAATGACATTTTTCTCTTTGTACCTTATTAAGTGTACAAAATCTTCCCCAGGTGATCCTGAAGCTTGATCCTGAGCAGGTATGGGGTCAGACCTCATACCAGGTTCTTCATGGTTTTGAAGCAGTTCAGTCTTGCAAACCTCCAAGGATGGACATGCACAACATCTCTCGAGTGACCTGGTGTAATCCTTGACTCCTCATGGTGAACAGGCTCCCCATATTCCCTTAGAATGTTTCCTGCTCCAGCCTGTCACTGCACCTCATCCTCCTGCCACACACCACTTGAGGAACGTGGATCCCTCATCCCCATGGACTCCTGGGGATGGAAGGCTGCTGCTCAGGATCCCTGGAGCCTTGTCCAGGCTGGACCAGCCCAGCACTCTTGTCTCCTCACAATGAAGTGCTTCAGCTCACTCACCATCTTTGTGGCCCTCCATTGGACTTGGTCTGGTTTATTGGTGTCTTTCACGGAATCCAGAACAGATTTTTCCCTTCTGCAGTTGACTGTGAACTTTGAAATACATTAAAGCTTAAAATTTCAGTTGACACTTCACAGTCACATGGCAAACATCCTTTGCTCCTTTCTCACTTTTCCTGTTCCAATTTGCTCCCCCATCCCACCAGGGCTGGGGGAGAGGGCAGCTGCGTGGGGCTGAGCTGCCAGCTGGGGTTAATCCATGACAGCTACACAAATTTTTGAATAACAAAATTGAGGCAAGTTTTACCATCCCACAAGCCAGACAAACCCCCACACTAGGACAGTTACAGCTTTGGAGCAATTCTTTGCCCTCAAGACCAAGTCAGAAGATTGATATCAGAATTAAGAGCATTTTAAGTGTCAATAGCACTACTATACCAGACATAAACTTCAAAAACAGCTGCCTTAGTTAATTTTGGGATCAATTAAACAGGGAGAAATAGTTTTAAACCTGCCTGGTAATTTGCTTCTTAAACAACTTCTATGCATTTTACTTTTCTCAACAGTAGCTGCTCCTTGCCATGTACATTCCCTGACTGCAAAAAAAGAGAATTTAATCTATATTCTTGGGGTTTTGGCATGGAACAGACAGCCAAAAAGTGGACACAGACCACATGGAGGTTTCAATTATTAAAATTTTTTTACTCCCTAGAAAGAATTTCTGAAGATTTTGCACCTACAAGTGCATACAACAAATCTAAAAACACAACTAAGTGAAACTCCCACAGAATCAGTTGGTTTATAGAACAAAATGTATACTAAATTCTCCAATTAAAAACCTGTAAAGTAGTTTCCGTGCTTTTTAACCCACCTTCCCACAGCAGGGAATTAATCCCTCCAGGGGGATGCAAACAAACTTCAAAGAGAAGATTATACCCAGACACTAGTACTGTACAATGTAATGTTTATGGTCAAATTTGTTCAGATTTTCTGGCACTAGAATCCAGGTCAGATGTGCAGAAACAAAGACCAGTTATTAAAAGGGCTCCTGCAGTTACATCAAATAGCTGTGATGGCACAGAGCAGTAGGACAAGCCAAAACTGTATTCCAGTTACAACTCCTAGGAGGCTTTGGCAGGGAAGGAAGGAGTTGCAGCTATTTGACTTTCACAGACTGTAACAAATATAGATATAAAAGGATGTAAGTGGCTTTCCAGTCAGTAAAATACAAAAATCTTTTCTATTGGTTCATTACACCATACCTACACACGTGATTGTTTAATAAAAGACAAAAGAAACACTACTTCAGTATATGCTGACTAATCATAATTATTTAATTTTGACAAACTTCCCTTTTGTACCATTTTAGAGACTGAACTCTCATAACAGTATCTTGAACCAAATTTTGGGATTAGGAATTTCAACCTTTGCTTTTCCTGCTTATTTGATCAAGTTCCTCAGATGAGATAAAGGTGCAATCAAAAATTCCCAAAGGTACTTACGTGTTGGTTTCAGCAGTTACAGGATTTCTCTACCATAAATATAGGAATACTCACCAAAAATAATATTACAGAAAAATACTTGTGTAATTTTGACTTGATAACAATGGTAAAAACAATTAACCAAATCACAAACTGCATCCATGCCTAATTTCCAGATAAAGTCATTTGATGAAAGCAAGAAATCTGGGAGCAGATAAAAATACTTCTGTAGACAAGTAAGAAAGAGGAAGTAAAAACAAATTCCAAACCAAATGTTTTAAGTGTATTTTTTTGGTTTAAAACTACCCTTTTTTACATGAGCAGCAAATACCAATCTGAAAAAGCACTTACTCTTTCAGACTAACCAAGAGAAGAGCTCTTTCTATTTTAAAAGACAAAAAGACACAAAACAGTCAAAGAAACCTGAAAACTGTCCACAATCAGGTACAGAAACATAAATCTCTCATTTTTAGCCCCAACTGTAAAAGATTTCACAGAACCAGTAATTGAGATATTTTTAAAAGCTAGAACAGCATAATGTTAAATATACTTCATTATCTCATAATATATTGTTCTTAAGAACATTTTTAGCTAATAAATAGGTAGAAATATAGTGCAGAACAGTACCTTTCCCAATGCAACTGATTCCTGAGTGGGTCACTTCTGCATACACCTCAAAGGTAGTTTCTGGATTTTGTCTGAAACAAAAGGAAGGTATTTAGCACTCTGAGAATTTGGTTTAAGTGCACTTGCAATGAGGCAGTCAGAAAGGGTTCTCAGCATGCACACAGTACAATGACAACTAGAGAATCTCCATTTCTTGGTTTACAGCCTTGGATGGTTTCTCATCAGACCTTTGTCAGCTGATAAATACAATTTTTTCAGGAAAAACAAGCCTTGGAAACTTTTCACCAAACTGAAAAGTCACATTGTCCCACACTGACCAAACAGCACCCAGACTCACATTTTCATTACTGTGACCCTTGAGTTCAACATCATGACATCTATTTGCCCAGGAAAAGAGGAAAAAAAAAATAACTGCAGTCAAGAGGAGGCAAAATCACTTTCTGCACATACTACTGAAAAACTTAAGAGGCTGTATTTAGGATGAAGACAGCACCCTTTTAAATACCTGTCAAAATATTTCTACCACTTTGTCAAAAAAAAGGCCATGCTGGAGAATATTACAAATGCACAAGCCTTGGTCTCATGAGACTCCAGAGACTTAAATCCAGAAATTTGCCAGATGCATGGAAATAAGTGTGACAGTCAAAAACCATTCCAAATTGAGCTACAAGATGTAAATGGTGTTTGAGCAAAGAGGTTTACTTCACTCAAGAGTTATAAATATACCAGTAATAAAAGTAAAAAGTTAATGATATTACTTCAAAACAAACAAACAAACCATTTAGTGTATATTTTCAGTTCTTACTAATTTAACTCTCCAAGTGATGCTCTAGAACTACATCTCATAGCTATCATGTAAAGGCTGCAGGTGATTATATAAGGAAGAATATTTTGAGTTAATTCCAGACTAACAATTTTAGCTACTCCAGATATTTATGAGATTAAAGAGACTGTAATCCTGAAATAAGGATTTTGCAGGTCTGAACATGTGACACTTTATTCTTAGACTTACTGGTTAAAATCAAGAATCAAAATTGCATAATTACTGTTCCAAATTTATGGCTGCTTGTATAGTGATAATATTGTCTCCTATGTGTTAATGCAAACTAACATTAGAAAACTGCTGTGGTATAATTTACATGTGAATTTTGTAACTTCCTTACAGCTAAGGACAAAAATAATGACACAACCCATAAATATATATGCTAGAATTCCTAACTGAATGATAACTTTTAAAATTAAACTCAACTTACCCAGTATTTCAAACCAAACATATGAGCATATCAAGGAGTTCAGCTTAACTTTTCAGAGATTTCTATTATTTTTAATCCTACTTTAACACCAAAAGGATTAAGGAAAACATTTCTAACCATTCCACAGGCCCACTTAGGCTAACTCAAGTGGCTCTAAGCCAAACCCCACACCTATTTAAACTGACAGAAAAGCTACCATTGCTTTCAGTAGCACAGGATCACACTCCTCAGTTTTACAGAGCACCTCTCAGGAGCAACAATGGTTCACAACTCAATTAATGGTAATTTAATTTGCCACCAGCTCCCAGCTGATTTGTCTTAAGTAGCTGCTTTTTCAGAAAACTACACTCGTAAGTTATGAGAAATCCAAAGTCAGCTATTACTGTGCAATATAAACCAAACTTGCAGAATTCTCGTGGCACTACTCAAGTTGCAGCACATACCCTGCAGGCACTGGGCTTTAGCTCCATTCCACAGTCACGGGACGGGGTGAGGATGGAACGACACCCACGGAGCACCAGAAATGTATTTTTCCTTTCATACACATTGCTGGGCAGCCTTATCATACCCTCCTTGTTTGTGTCTTTATTTTTAGCACCCTGTTTCCTTAATTAAAAGTTTATAAACTTTATATTTTTACAGCTAATGGTTAAAACAACAAACACCTTTTTAGTATTATGTTAGAACCCATGTTCAAATTCTTAAGTGAAAGCAACGTGTAACACAGCTGGCAGGAGCACAGACTATATTCCGAAAGTTTCAGACAAAAAGACATCACATTTTGTATTTTAATTTTCCATGACAAACGTCCACTTATTTCTACGAACAGTGAAATTAAAGTAGCCTTCCCAAGTGAGAAACTCAGTATTAAAGGCTGCATTCAACAACCAACAGCTCAGTACGAGAATGAAGTCCTTGTTGGATTGTGGATATTTTATAACTTTTCAGAGGCATTAGGAAAACAAGTGACCATAAGACTTCGTACAGTTTGCAAATACAGCATAAACATGATCAGAAATGTGTATTCTGGAGCCCAGTGTCACCTGTGCATTGCACAGAAACCCCAGCCCCTGCAATCCTCCACAGCACAAGAGCCTTGAACACACACACCAAGTATTCCCTCCTCCCAAAAATCACTTACAGACCCCCAGGCACTTATCAAGTGAACAATAACATGCAATTTTAAAAAATACATAGGACACAGAGGTACAAAAATACATAGTACCTCATTTATTTGAGAACTAGGTAATTTCAGAAGGAAATGCAATACTTCTTTGTAAACACAAACTTAGGAAGGAGCAGTATGAGAAAATAATACTTCTGTGATAAATGCCAGTTGTATGAATCACTTCAAACCTCTGATGTAGAAATAACATCCATTTCAAAGCAATCAATATGAAATTCAATTTTACACTGAAATAAGATATTTCAAATAAGATATTTATGTACCTTTTATGATCAAATATTGTAGTTTACCAAACTGTAAGAGATTTATTCAGAATAAAATTAAATCAAGCCCTTCTCTAAAGCTGGATGGCTGGAAGTACATACTTCACATATCTACAGCCTATTTCAATTCTGCCAGGAGCATTTTTTCGTGCACACAGGAAAATGCAGTAGGACTTAAGACAGAAAGTATCATTCTGCTTAAGAAGTGAGGTGTAAGAGAGGAGTCTGACACTGCCTGATAATTAATTGTCTTGTAACAAGACTTAGTTGCTCAACTCTTGCAGAAAATAAATTATTAGCAGAAACCTGTAATCACTAATTCAATTCAGAAACTACAACTGAAGCCTTGATTAATTTCCATATATTTAACTTTTTTGACTGGTATTCCCTAGGTAGATAATATTTCATCTTAGTATATACCAAACATTCTGTTAAATCTCTGAAAGCTTTCCCAGATGTACACTGGGCATCTATTGTGTCACCAGAGAAATGCAACCACCTCTGGAAAGGGACATGGCAACTGTTTTTACAGTGCAATGCCACTCTGCTGAACAGATTGATATTGACACATTATTAACAACAAATAAATAAGAAATCCTTTCTGTCTTTTAACAGCGAATACAGAGGCTCCCGAGCAGTGACAGCAGGAGGTTAACAAGGCTCCTGTCCTACCTCACCTGGCTGGCACGGAGTGCCTGGCACGTTCCAACAGAGGATTAACCCAGCACTATAACCCAAAACTCAATTTAGCTTTTTTTTTGCCTGCAGCTATACAGAAGCCAAAAGCTTACAGGACTGCTGGCAACTCCTTGATTTCTTTCACCTCAGTCTGATGCAGCTACTGATAGTTTTCTCTAAGCAATCCTTCACTCAAATGACTCATTATTATACACCCATCAGAAATCTAACTGACAGATATGCCCAGGTTTCATGCAGAGTCTATCACAATGTGCACAAGGGATCCTGTGCCAAGCAGTTTAATATCCCTCATAGTTATCAATCTACTGCAAGAAGCAAGAGATCTGACTTCTGGATGTTTATCAGGGCTCCAGCATATACTGGTGACACCCCTAAAGGAGATGTCCCTCATCCTACCCAGTTACCAAACATTTCTCTCATTTACACTTCCAACCTGTCCCAAAAAGGAAGTTACTTACCAAAATTAAAGTCTTTGCTGGATTAAACATCCAGCTCAGAAAGGCAGACCAGAAAAGCCTCTTACCCAGACAGGCTCTCTCACTCTATATATTTTAAGACTGTTTCGAAATTTTGTCCTTACACTACTCAGGCACGGTGTTCTGTCCTAAGTGGAAAAAAGCACTTTGTTAAGTGTTGCCCAAGGCAAAGTTACTTAATCACTCAGTGGACAAAATGCTTTCTCACAAAGTCCAAGAAGAATGAAAAGCAATGTTTACCTGGGTTTATTACTCTGGTAATTGGGAAAGACCTGGGTTTTATCTGCAGTCTTGAAAGACAAGTTCACACTGAAAGACTTTGCACATAAAAAGTCCTTAACTCCACTGGCTGCACTAAGTATTTCTAACAGCTACATCTCCCTTACACCAGTTTCTAGTTGGAACATCTCACCTGCCTGATGACATTCTCATTTAGCAAAGTCTACTCAAAGCCACTGAAATCCAATCAGCAATCACAAACCCAAAGACGGCAAACACAGCTTGTAGATTCAGTGTGCACACAAAACAAACTGCATTTAAAGTAAGCATCAACCTTCTAACAGATTTAAGATGAGGTCATCATAAGAAGTAATTTTGGATCATAATCTTGAAGTGATCCAAGCAAGGGTGACTGCTGCAGGGTCTGAAGGTGCAAGTTAGAGATACAGCCTGCTCTGCTGCCAAAATACCAACAGTTTTCAATTCTACTTGAATTTGACTGTAAGAGTTTAATCAGTTTTTCAGGCTTTCATTTCTCTGCAGCAACAGCTGAGAACACACACTCCAAAAAGGTGCAAAACTCATGTCCACAGTATGCAAAGGAAGGAAGGAAGGCTCATTCCTTTCTTGAACCAACCAATTGCCACAGTGCTATCATTACAAACACTCATTATCTGCTTACATTTTCCTGAAACACCTGGCTGAAAAGACACATTTTCATCCATCCAGCCTATGGGCTTGGGAACATAAAGATGTGTCATCACACAAACTATGCTCCCTCCAGTCTTGTATTCAAATAAAAGAAGTGAAAAGCTAAAGCCCAATGTAATCCTGAAGAACACTGTGTTCAAGACAGAAAAACAAGTGCTCAACAGCACCTGCTGAATAAAACAGGATCTACCAAGGTCTCTCCACTCTATAACCCTTTCACACACAGAGATGTCAGCACCCCTGCTTGGCAATAGCTTTATTACACCTCTACCAGCGTCCGAGGAACTGAATTTTCCTGGAATGGCATATGAACAAACTGAGATTTTAATGTGACTATAGCAAACATACCAACAAGGCTTACCAATAAATCAACCACCACTTTTATGAAAATTTTAAAAAAACCAAACATTGAGGGCATGGATCTGCAGGCCCAGTACATCAATCACTTGCATCACTCTATTCCTTTCCCCAAACCCCTCTGCTAATGCACTTTGGCTATCTCCTAGCCAGACTGTAGTCCTTCAGTCAGCACACCCTAACCTGGGCAAAGAAATTTGCACTCCTTCGACCCCTCCACACCCCTGAACAGGCGTCGGCTGTGCTGGCAACGACGATGTTCCCAACACAGCACCCCCGCCCTCCCTCAGGCCTGCACCGATAACATTGCACTGCCGTCCCCGCCTGGCCCTGAGAGCGGGAGGGGCAGCGGGCTGGCTGTGAGGCAGGGTCGGCTCTCGCCCCTCTCCCGGGGCAGGGCCAGAGGGTCCCGCCGGGGTCCTGCCCGGAGTTGGGGTCCGACGGCCCGTCCTGCCCGTTCCCTTGGCCCACGGGGCACGGAGCGCTCTCTCCCCTTCCTTCTCCCTCTGCTTCTTGCCCAACCCGAGGCCCGCGGGCTCGGCCGGGGTCCCGCCCGTGCGGCCTCACACGGAGCGGAGTGAGGGCGGGGAAGTCAGTCCCCTTCTCGCTCTCCCGAGGGCCTGAAGCGGGGCTGGAGAGCTGCGGAGGGCACTCACTTGATCCTGGATCCCATGGTCTCCGGGGGGCCGCATAGACCCGGGGCGGAGCGAGACACGGGCGGGGGCCGCAGGGCCGCGCTCTGTCCGCCGCTCGCCCCTCACTCCATCCCGGCCCGCGCCGCGGCGCCCCGGCCGAGTCACGGCGCGAGGGCTGCCGGGAGCTGTAGTACGGCGGGGCCCGGGGCGGGAGGCGCGTCCCTGGCTGGGGGAGCCGCCCGGGGAAGGACCAGGCTCTGCTCCTGGTGCCGAGCCGCGGGAAAGCAGGCAACGGGCAGAAACTGATGCACAGCAAGTTCCACCCGAACACAGGCAGAATTGCTCCATTGTGCGAGTGACCGAGCACTGGAAAAGATTGTCCTGAGAGGGTGTGGAATTTCCCTCACGGGGAATATTCCAGAACCGTCGGGACACAATCCTGTACCGTGTGCTCTCGTGAGTGGAGAGGGAGGTTGCACCAGATGCCCCAAAAGGTCCCTTTCTACCCGACTTACCCAGTGTCTCTGTGACTGCGGCCGGGAGTCGGCAATGGCAACGCGGAGTGGCCCCGTTCTTCTCATGGACATTCAGGCGGGAACCGCGCGGCTGGACGGCCCCGCTCCCCTCAGGGAGATTCAGATGGGACGGGCCCGCTCCCCTCAGGGAGATTTGAGCGGGAACCCCGCGGTGGGACGGGCCCCGCTCCCCTCAGGGAGATTTGAGCGGGAACCCCGCGGTGGGACGGGCCCTGCTCCCCTCAGGGAGATTTAGGCAGGACCGGCCGCACTCCCCTCAGGCCTCCTCAGCAACCCTGCTGCTTTCAGCAGCTGAAGAGCGGCCTGGAGTGACACCGAACATGGGGGCCTGGCCGGGACTGACGGGGCCAAACCGCATCACCGGTTTGATCCCGAGCCCGGGATATCCACTGATATCCAGGCCAGATGAGGAGCAGGACTGCCCATCTTGGAAAACCCCGTGCAGAGGGGAGCCGTCACCATCGGCACATGGACATTCGATATCCAGGGCCCACAGAAGTCAAAGGAAAGAGGCAGAGGGAGAGGTGCCCTGGCAGAGTTGGACAGGACATTGTGCACTGTGGGACTAAAGTGGCTGAAAAGACAGTAAAACGTGACTAGGAGAACCTCAAGGCCAAGCAAGACCATGAAGAGGACTGGAGATTTCTCAGAAATGGGATGCAGTCTGCTGAAAACATGTCTTACATTGACTCAAAAATTGCAGATAGACAGCTTTTGAAACATGCCGTGTTGGAGTTGGCAAGCAGGAACAAGCAGGTACCCAACTACTTAATTAAACATGATTTACAGGGAATTTTCAGGAAGGTTTGGAGCATTTCTAGTGTAATGTAGTGATTTTAAACTTTAGAGTTGAGGATGATCTACACTGAAGAATGAAAAAATTTTTCAATTGGTCTTTAAAAGGCCTCCAGAGTGCAAATCACTGTGGACACCAAGCGCTTGGCTGAAGAGCCTAGTCAGCTAGAAAGATGGGAAGAGCATTTCCCATCTGAGATCCTCTAATACCGTATTTGCTCCCCAGAGAGCCTGGGTAGGAAAAATCATGCCACCCTCATTCAAGTAATAAATTTAAAATGTGTTAAACACTATGCAAAAAGTCCTGGAAGATTTATTCACAGTTACAGTAAGTCAAAGACATGTTCGGGGAGATGAGGAGGAGTGATTCTAGTACTAATTTGAGTATTTGAGATGAGGTGCTTCCAGCACAGGTTCCACCCACAGCCTCTGCCACAGGAGCCATGTGTAAACTCAGAGCTCAGCATTCAGCCTTGGCTTGTTCTGTGCTGTGGATACACCTGTCCCCAGCCCTGAGTCACTGTTTGATCTATAGTGCTGTTTCCTGTCTCATTCAGTCATTCCTGTATCCATGTAAAGTAGCTTTGTAACCAAAATTACTGGTTCAGACAGGGATATTCTAACCCTTTAAACATATTGGTGTGCTAAGGATTGCACATCTAACCATCAAATAGTAGTGAGTTTATAGAAATATTGTTAAAATCAGTTGCAAAAACAAAATAACCGTATGGTCAGTAATGAGTTAAAAAAAAAGGAAGGTGGTAAATGTGATGTTGGGAAAACTCTCAGCATTTTAGGAGTGGCTCACAGAATTTCTTACATTTCATCACTGTTACGTTTCATCACATGTTCCTTTTTTGGAACATGGATTGACATTAAATTTAAGAGGTAGAGCTACAGACTCACAATTTTAGTTTTGGTCTGTTTTGTGTTGTGAGCTTTTTAAAGAATTAAACGTAAACTTATTAATATGAACAGATGTAGTAAATATTTAATGGGGACATGTATGCAAGAGTAGTAGACTGGTTTATATTTTGTAGTTTTTAGACTGGACACACTAAGGAATAAGAGGCTGGGTGATTCAAATGAGCAATTTAAGCCATCTCCCAGAGAAAGTGAGTGATTGGGAAGTATGCATTCAGCCCAGTTCAGGGAAACAAGAAATAAAAGGTGAATTCCATGAACTGGTCTGGATAACTGGGGTGGCGGATGAACTGATAGTGAACTATCAAATATCAGGAAAAATAGTGTTTGGCAACTTAATTTAAATATGTCTTGGTGAAATACCTATTTTGTAGGTGACTGATTTGTAATGAGCATATTTTCCTGCCCCAGGGAAGAATTATAAGGGCAACTTCGTGTTGGTATCTGTTCATCAACAGTTTCTCAACCAGAATCTTGTGCAGGTGTGTGCCTGAACCTTTGAGCAGGAGATATTACACTCACATGGGTCATGTGATAAGCATGAGATAATACATTTGAAAAATAATGTTATAGTGTATTCCAAGAAGAGGACTACCTATCTCAAATTCACAGTTAATAAAGATGAGTTTAATTAATAAAAATAAATGGGCATGTGTGTGGAAAATTGTGAGGTTCTGTCCTTGCTGAAGAAGACACACATAATGGATCTGGCAACATGCAAATTCAGTCTACGGTTTAAAAGACTGCTTAATAAAACAGGTGTGAGCTTGTAAATCCGGTAGTGCTAAGTCAGAGGAAACCAGAAAGGTGAGGACAGGATGAATTTCTTCTACTTCAAGGATAAAGCAGGTGCTAATATGGAATTTGTAATGTGCTTTCTAACTGTATTTTGTATATATGAAGCAAGTAAAGTCCAAGTATATTCCAGAATTCAGGATACAGAACATGCTTATACTTCCCCAAATGTTGATAATAAAATAGGATAATTCATTCAAAATCTCCGTTGAATAGACACTGAATATTTAAATATTTGTTCAAATTGTGAAAACTATATTTTTGTGGGGAAGACAGTGGGGGGGAAATGTTAAATATGATGCAAATATGCCTGTTCAAGTGCAGGAAATTTTTCTCTCTATCTTCCTAATAATAATTTATGTTCCAAGCTGTAGAACTTTTTTTCTCCTGCTTTACCTGGTGTACTTATGTAAATAAGCTGCTCATTAGATACCCCAAATCCCATTTTCTGCAATTGTCGATGGCCCCCACGTCTGCAGCTGGCCCAATGGTTGATGTAATTGTGTCCTAGTGACAGGGCAACAGGGACAGCAAAGCCCCCGAGGAGAGCCAGGGGTTCCAGCAATGCCTGCTGGCCCGGCCACGGAGCCCTGGGTGTGAGTGGCTCAGAATAGATGAGCTGATTAACTGTGAATCACCCTCCCAGAAGAGATGAAGCATTAATAGCAAACAAAAGGGAAGCAGAAGGGAAACTTCAGGCAGAAGAAAATAATCCAGGAATTAAAAGATTGGTGAAAGCCTTAGGATGCTTCCAGATTGACCTGAGAGTCTAAGTTCAATACTATAGAAATAGAGTTCTGATAGCCCAGGATAGATTTGGTGAATGTAGCTGAGCCTGTGTTTTAATATGTAACACACCCACGGCAACAAATGTACATGAGAACACAGTTACTGTTTCTGCTCCCCCAGTGACAATCCTGCTCAGGAACAATGTAAGCTGAATTTACTGGGGAGATCCTCCCTGCCACATTTCAGCCAATGAGAATGGCAAGGGAAAAAATGCTGACTTTAGAGATCAATAGTAAAGCTTCATCTATAAAGGTTATGCCTTGGAAGGGAATATCCTGCTATCTCACTAATATTGATTAGAACGTTCATGTATGTTTTTCCTAATTTCTCAGTGGATGAATATTAGAAAAATCTCTACCCATGTTTAGAAACCAATGAAAAGCTTTTAAAATATATTTTTCAGATGTGAAGCAGAAGTTATTTAATCAACCTTAGTTTTGTAATTCTTGTTGTTATCAAACAATGAGCCTCATGAGTTATGGATCAGGTCATTGCAAACAGCCTCCAGAAGTGCTCACATATGTTACTTGAGAAAAAAGCCTGTTCTTAATGCTCCCAGACTGGGATTCATCAGGCATTGTTAGGATAGCTGTTTACTCTCAGAGACATTCACTTATGCCCTGAAACAAGAGAGATGTTTAAATCAGCCTATGTACCTATTTGTATGGATGGAAATAGGTCACATCGACTATTTTTCCATTACAAGTTAAGAAACAATAATATGTAATTGCACAGAGTAAAACGGATCATTAAAAAATACAGAAGAAAACATAAAAACTCAAAAAGGGGGGAAATCCCCACCAAAATTCAGTTATATGAACATAACCAAAGACTTATCAAAAGCAATCTGTCTCCAAAACTGGACACTAGGAGATGTTTAAGGAAAAGTGTAAGAATGTGAAAATATGTAAAATTCTCTCACAGCCTCCAATAAATTAGTGTGTTTTCTCAGCCACAGATGCTGCCTCAAAACAATAGCTTTTGTGGGATCAGGCAGCAGGCTCTGCTTGGATATGGAGCCGAGCCATTGACCACAGCTCCGTGCTGACTGTCACCAATCATCGCCTTATTTTCCATGTCCCTCTGCGCACTTTCCAAGAGGTCTGCTCCGTGCTGCTGCCCAGCACAGAGGTGACTCTGATCATCCTGCCTTCCCATCAGTGGGAATATCACTGGACTGCCCTCACTCCTGAAATATGACGGATAGTGGCTCAGCAACATCATCCACCAGTTCTCTCAGGACGTGTGGATGTTCCCATGAGCTTGTGTACCTTCAGGTTCTTTAGGTGGTCTCAAACCTGATCTCCTCCCACAGCTGGTGGTTCTTCATTCTCGCAGTCCCTGCCTTTGCTTCTGCAATGTGGGCAGTGTGGCTGGAACCTGTGCCAGTGAAGATCGAGGCAAAACCATCATTGAGTATCTCAGCTTTCTCCATGTCCTGGGTAACCAGGTCCCCATCCCCTTCCTGAAATGACCCACTATTTCCCTGCTCTTCCTATTATCTACAGATGCTTTTCCTGATGCCCCTGACATCCATGGCCAGAACTAATTCTATCAGGGTTTAGCTTTCCTAACCTGATAGTTGGCTGTTAAGACAATTTCTCTATATTCCTCTCAGTCTACCTGTCCTTGCTTCTACCCTCTATAGGCTTCCTCTTAAAAGCTAAGCAAGCAATAAAATACTTTCCCTTTCAAGTGTTTGAAGTACCATACACTGAATGACCTTTTCATTTTCCATTCACAAAGAAATAAGAAATAACTATTCTTATTTCTGATACCTGTGATTATACCAATAGGTATAACTCAGGCCCATGAAATCCTTTAATGTAATGAGCCATGCTGGAGAGTCATTCCTCTAAAGAAAAGAGCTCAAGATGATTGACCTGAAATGGCCTCTTCATTTTTTAAGGAAAGGAGATCTAAATATGGCAAACATTTCCCTGTGCTACTGTCTCTCAACAGATATCTTCCTCATCAGAATCTCTTATGATTAACAGAATTGGTTAATTTTAGTGGGAAACTAAAAAAATGTCAATGAGAACTATCTGGGTTTTGTCTTTAACTGTGGAGTGATTTTTCTGTCAGAAACATGGGGTATTCTCTTTACTGGTTCCATTGTTTGCATAAGAGAGAAGTAGCCAATTTGGCATTAGGAAGCCAGTGCTTAGAAAAGTATTACAGTGGAGGAGTGGGTACTTTTTGTTGGTTGTTTCACGTTAGGTGTGTGCAGAGACCAATTTTACACTGTCTCCTGCCAGCAGCTCTTCCCCATAATCACTTTTGTTCTCACCTGCTGGATCTGTTTGCCTGTATCATCTAATATAGCCCTTCTCTAATTTCAGAAATTCTTCCTATTATGTGTTAGGCTTTTACCTTTGCCTTCGTCTCAGGGCACTCTCCAGCCAAGAGCAGCAGTTTTGCACCCAAAATATATCCAGCTCACCATGACCATACCTGTGTGTGTTACCAAAGACACCGGGGGGTGAACTAAAGAAAAAATATAGGAAAGGTGCAGAAAACTATGGTGAAACACTCCAGTCTTTTGAAAAGCAGGAAACGCCCATCTTTCCAAGAGACAGACAAGGTTCTGCAGCGCTGGTCCCAAATTTTCTTTTAATGTGGTTCTAACTAGATGGAATGGGCTTTGCAGTGTTTATCCTCCTCTTCCTGCAGTCTACCAGCGTTAGCAGAACTCCTATTTTTGCTACCTGATGCTGTCTCACACATATTTCATTCTCCAAATTTTCACCCAAGCAGCTTTAAACACTAGGTAGGTAATTATTACCTACTTAGGTAGGTAGGTAATAACATTAGGTTGCCCACTCAGTGGTTTGCTTTACTCTGGGGCTTATAGACCCCTCCTTGCATGTCGCAAAAATCCTCTGGCTCTGGCTTCTTGGAACGGCTCTGCCTCCCCAGCACAAACACTGCCTGCCTGATTCTTGCTCTGAAGCTGTTGAAGACACTATTTCATCTGCCAATAATAAAGAAGCAACTGACCTAAGTAACTCTTCTCTGTTCACCTTGCTGTGATGGCAGAGTGCTGACTGTACCGTTATTGCTCTATGAAGTGAAGTCAGATTTATGAGGCAAAATCTATGATGGTGTGATTCCAGCTAGACGAAAAAAAGCCCAGTATGAAAATAGTTATTCATATCTGTGATAGCCTTTGTCACAGAAAAGATAACCCTCCTGAGCTGAAAGGAATAAGATCACTGATGTAAATCAGACTGCTACATTCAAGTCCCTCTAAGTTACTAATGAGCCTGGAAGAACAAGGATTCTTAGGAGAAATCCAGAACAGCAAGACATAAGTTGTTGGAGCAGAGGGAAGTACTTACTTCAGATGATACTAAACTCCTGTACAGTACTGCCTGGCTTAGGCTGGTAGGAGCATGAAAGGGAGGGAAGGATAAAGAAAGAGATAAAAGAAGTAAGAAAGGAAGGTGTGAACAAATGAATGGATGAACAAAAGAACAAGGAATTTATAAAATGCAGTGTTTCTAACTTGGTGATGTTCATTACTTGAAAGATGATGTTATATTTTGTTGCACTCATTCTAGAAATAAGAATAACAAAATCTTGGTTTGAAGCACTGTTGTAGGTGGTGTTATTTTCTTTATGTTTCCCCCATCTCGCAGAGCTGATGGGATCCTAATTTCAGAGTTCCTAGTAGCAATTAAAGTAACTTTTTTATATAAAATTAAAGCGTATTTTGAGCCAGGCTTCAAATGTAATCACTACAATCGCCATAAATCAAAAGACCACTAGCAGTGTCAGCTTCACTGCCCTTCTAAGGAGGAATCACTTATCCTTTCTGCCACAGGATGGGGGCAACATGATAACTATTGATGGCTCACTACTTATTAAGTTGTCATCAGACAACATGTTGTCATAAGCTATTATTTTTAAATTGTTATTAAGAAAACATCAAATGGCACTTCTGTAATGTAAGCTGGTTGTTTGAACAATGGGAAGGTATGTGTTGATATCAAAATTGTACTATATAATGTTAAAATCAAGATTTAGTTCATGTTGCTATGTAGAAAATCGATCAAATATTCAAATTTCTACGATGTTCAAAAGCAAAACAGTGATTGAATTGTAGGGGTCTGAGTCTTATGTAATTTATACTCATTTTATACAAGTGTAATTCCTTATGATTGCTGAAGCATGACATTCCAACTTACCTTTCTGGCAACAGCTAGTGCTAGGCAGCAGTAGCTGTCCTGAACTTAGATATATAAAATGTATTTGATGGCCTCCAAATTTCTTTTACTGATTTTCCTGCTTTGATGTTCAGAAGACATCAGTAATATTATCCCTGATTGATACTAGGGTAAGTTCCAGATCTGTCCATTCTTGTTTGTACTCCTCTTTTGTTCAAGAAGTTCAAATTAAATGTGTCTGATGTCCTGTACCTGGTGGGGGAAGAAGCCTGGTCATATTAAGAATTCAGGGATTCTGGACTGACCTGGGGATTGTCTTTATATTGTCATTGTTGGTGTCTGTAGTTTACTTATTTTTTAAGACATTATTCTTCAGTGTCACAGTACAGGAGAGCTTTCTTCTGAACCTGTAGGCGTTGTTTAAGAAAAAAAAAAGAGTGGTGCTTTATTTCTAGATGTTACTTTAATTAGTTCTTTGATGGTAATGATTCCATTACATTTTGGGGGGGTAAAAACCAAACACAACCCAAAGTGCACTTACCTAAACACTGGGACTTACTTTATACTTCACAAAAAGTCGATTTTATTTGTGTAATTACTGCAACTATACATGATCAAGATATAACGAGGTGATACCATGAGCTAGCAAATACCAACCTCCTCTGAATTCAATAGAGAAACTTTAAATAGGCAGTGCTGCAAGCCGGCAAATATGCTCCCTTTCTCTAAAATGGGGATAACATCCTGCTGGAAATGCTCTTTCGAGTCTAGTTCTGACACTTTTGTGGTATAATTTAAAATTATAAGGTGGGGATACCGGTATGCTCCTGTCCTGCTGCCTCTAAATGGAGCCGTCGTTAAATGTGGTTTGATTTGTCCTGCTCTTACAGTTAATGAAGACTGGGTGGTATTTCACCAGGGTTAATGCTCTTGGTCTTTGTTATTAATTCCCCTGTAAGTACTCACCTTTTTCTAGACTTTCCAGTTAGTCCTGTAGGATGTTAAAAAATGTTTTGATATGTATCTTAGTTGTTTTAATCGTAGACCTATAAAGAACTAAGTCAAGAAAAGCCTCTCAAGTAATACACAGGAGTTAGTTTATAAAGTAAGTAAAGCTGAACCACTAAGTAATAGTGACCACAATATAATTAACTTCAACATCCTCAGGGGAGAGATTGTACAAAAAATGAGGAAGCTAGTTAAAAAGACCCTAAAGTCAGAAGTGAGGAAATTAAAATCCTTCGACTCAGCATGGAGGCTACTTGAGCAACCATAACAGGGCAGCAGAAGGCACGCATAATCCCAAACAAACACGGACACTGACAAGCAAAAACAAGCCATAGGGCTGCAGGAAGGTTCACCGAGACTGTATAGTCAAACATGTATTTTTCTGAAGGTGGAATTATAACTTGTGAAGTCAATAGGGATAAAACACAGTGGCTAAGATACCCAGTGGAGATTAGAAGGATGACAGAGGATTTGAGGAGTAGATAGCCTGACATGAAAATAAGATTTTTTCAAGTATTAAGAAGCAGCAAGCCTGCAAGACATTTTATAAGTCCAGTGGGCTATTTGGTAGAAAAGTAAGAAAACTAATGAGAATACAGTGACACTGAAATGAAGGTAAATGACTTGTGTGCATTAGCATTTCCACACAGAATTTAGGATAAAATAGACATACCAAATTTTCTCCTCTTACGTAATATAGAAGAGGTTTTGTCAAACACGGGAATTAAAAGATGTGCTGAAACAAATTCATAAATTAAATAAAAACAGCCTCCTAAGACTGGAAAGTAAATAAATAAATTCTAGGGGGATTTCAAACAAATTTTTGAACTACCAACAAGAACAGACAATCTGATTAAAATCAGTACACATAGTAAAGTAGAATGCATTTATCCCCTAAAAGCTATGAAGGGTAGTTCTGGAAATGTCAACACATGTACGTAAAAAATATAAACTAGTTAAAACAAAATTGCCCATCCCTTACGTTACAATGGTGTGATCATAATTCAGAGGCCTGTTCTGAAAGGACACGCTTCTCCAGCCCTCCAGTATAGTGACCTACAACAAATCTACAAAGCTGTTTCAGAGTTTTAAAATGTACTCATTTCCAGCTCAAAATGGTCTCACGGGAAGCAAGAGGTAGAACAAGAAGTATGTAATGTAACGTGATGTAATGTGATGTGATGTAATGTAATGTAAATGTAAGGTATGTGTGTGCTAGAGGTGTGGGGGTGCTCTGGCCTGACCTGGGGTGTGCAGCAGTAAAGAGCCAGGGCAGCCTGGGCTCACTGGCCAGCTGTTATTAGGAGAAACAGACAGCCCTCATGGCCTGGGATCTTACCCCAAAATGGGGAGGATCCATCCCTCCCTGCATCCCTCTCCCTTTTCCTCTCTGTAGGGTTGGGAGCTCAGCGTAGCTGTAGGATGTTAACTGCTGCAAACTCCTCACATGTGAGGTGAAATGAGCTGTGTCCCATCAACCTGGAGCTAAGGGGGGTTTTCCCTGGGAAACATTCTGAGGGTTCTGATAGGACTCATCATTTCTGGGAAGAGGCCACTGGGTTAGATAGGCTACTGATGGAGTGGGGCATTTTATATTTTCCTGGGTTGCTGCAGAAGACACTGTTTTCCATAATCAAGAAGATTGCAATTTTAACATTATCTAATGTTGTCCTTCTAGACTAAAATGTCTCCAGAATCAGCAAAGTAACTGGCAAAATTCTGTGGTTTGTAAAGTGAACTTTTAGGAGGCTGATGTTTTTGCATGAACTTGGCTATCTATTAGATAACCAAAAACTGTTGGAAAGAAACCTAAGGATATTATAAAGTGACCAGCAAAGAAACAGAAAATGGAAAAAAAACCAAAAAGTCTGATAGCTTATTGAAATAAAGCATACCGAATTCTGAAAGACATTTGGGGAAAGGGGACCTGCAATGTTTTTTGGGAGAGTACATGTTGCTCAAGTTTGCATAATTAATTTTCCATAACAAAGGTCCTGGCATTCAAATTAATTATATTTCTTTGTCAAGGTTATAATGTTACATTGTTATGCTCAGAATTACATTCTGATACAGTTGAATATGCTTCCATTTCCAGAGAATCTCTTCTATTTCCCATGCTTTGCTCCCTTGTGTCAGAGTTGATGTAGCAGTTGTGCTGCTCTCTGGAGTCCCTTGCTGCCCATCAAACTGGGGTGCTGCACACAGGCACAAACACAAGGCAGTGAGTCTGGCTGTGGCAGGGGGGTCAGAGATCTAGAATGAGAATTGTGTTACAGGCACACAAACCTTCTCTCTAGGGGTGAATACCTAAGGTAGGCTGATCTGTGTACAGCACAGGCTTCTCTGTTAAAGCTGAGAAACACTATTCCAAATATGTCCGCCTTTACATTCCATCATTCAGAATTTTTGACTGAATTCTAGATTTTGACATCTTGTCTTTCTCAATTTCCCTGACCTTGTCTTTTCATGGTTCTTCAGTTGCCTCTGTAATAATTTCTACACTTATCCTTCATCCTGCCGTCACATCTCAAACTCTCTGAAGATATTTAGAGGAATTATATTTTTGCTGTCTTCCCCCTTCCAATCCAGTCTTATTTTGGTGTAATCTCACAGTCAAAGAGATTCAGCTATCATCCCTATTTTCCCAATTGTCAGATCCACTTATTTATTCTGAACCTGTCTTCTCCTGTTTGAAGTGAAATCTCACTTTGTCTTCTTGAAATGTCTTCGTGGATACCTCACCATCATCTGCTGTTCAGAACGGGACTAAACAGAATTCCTTCTCTCTTTCCTGCTCTGCAATCTTCCCCACTCATTTCTTAATCACTATGTACACCCTGCATGTCATTCAGCTTCTCACCATGTATGGTCAATGCTCCTGGTTTGAAAATGTATTTAACTTGAAGAATGAAGAATGTCCAAAACACTTTACAGTAAACAAAGCAAACAAACAACAAGAAAAAAAGCAACAAACAAACAAAAAAAAAAAATGAACCCACTAAGATTATTTGAAATATGGAGCAAGCAGAAGGCAGTACAGTGAGAAGCCTGGATATGGCGGTGTTCCCATTCCAGCACAGGCAGAGCACCAGCAAGGAAAAGCGATCTTGTGCATTGCCCGGGGGCTGTGACTGTGACCTGGCCGAGCCCATCCACACAGGAGAGGGAGTTCCCTTGCCACGGCCCATTCCATCGTGAGCTGCTCTGCGGAGCCTCCCGACATGGGGTCCAATTACTGCCACTTGTACTGGGGAATACTTTTTAGAGACCTGCTGAAAGCAACTGGAATAAGATTCTCAGATTAACTTTACGCAGGCCACAGCTCCAGAGCCCTTGATCATTTTCATTCAAGGCAAATTTTGACTGCAGTCTATAGGAGTTTTTGGCTAATGAAGGATCAGGTCCATCCTTTTGGTAATTCTTTATCATTACCTGGTTTCTATCCTGCTAGCCACTTCTCAGTCTATATTTTTATTACCTTTCCTGGAAATTAGGAATAGTAATGTTTACTACTTCTGTGAAGTGCTTATAGTTATATCAATAAAAACCACGTAATATTTAATTTCTAGAATTACCCACCTGCCACTGAACTAACAAAGCCCATATAAATCATTCCAAATGAGCACCTTGAGAGATGTCAAGTCCCAAGTTAAACATTATAAATGCTGGAAAAATGCAGAACAGAAACTAAAAGGTCCATCAGCTACACTTTTTATTAAAAAAAAGAAAGGGTAATTTTTCACAGCTATCAAGTCACACTAGTATGAGAAAAACAGGGAAAACATTGCTTAGTAGTCATCCAACCCTGAATTTGGGGTGTTGTGCCATGATTACTGTCTTTTGCTATGACTCAAATATGAACTAGAGAGAGAGAGAGAAAGAAAAGAAAAGAAAAGAAAAGAAAAGAAAAGAAAAGAAAAGAAAAGAAAAGAAAAGAAAAGAAAAGAAAAGAAAAGAGATTAGCCTCCTGCTCCGAAGGGCACTGGGTTATCTTGTCCATTTCTTATCCAGAGATAGTAAAAAATAAACTTAAAAATGTGTGTAATTCTCAAATATTCTTGAGCTAGAGCATATTAACTGTTAAACTATCACTTATTTGTACCTACCACTGTTTAAAATACAGGAGAAAGCATTAGCATTGTAAAATGTTAATTGGTTATGTTGATCCCAGGAGCCAGGCAGACATCCTTTGTGCTGATCAACACTTAAAGCTGAATTGTATTGCTTAAGTAAATTATTAGGAAAAAGCACAGTCAGGTTTGTAAATAAGTAAAATGATTGATAAAATACAAGGAGAGGAAACATAAAAATACAAACCAGTATCTTGTGTTTAGAAACTGGTAACTGTTGAAGCAAGTGATGACTTTGCTCAGTGTGACTGAACACAAGGACCACTGCCTGTATTTGATATCTGCACTGAGTTGCTGGCTCGCATCAGACAAAGGCGTATCACACAAAACTATTTTAAGAGAAATTTCTCCTTGCCATGTAAATTCCTGCTAGCCAGTGATTACTCACAAATTCTCCGTTGGGGAAAGTGAAATCATGAAGTAAACAATTTAAAAGCTGAAGTAGAAAGTGCTGATTGCTGTAGCTCAGCTCACCTGTCTGCTCAGATACAGGACTCCTTGCCAGTGTAACAACATATTTGGAAATAACTGGAGTGCCCATTTTGTCCCTTGTAATGGGGCAGTGAGGCCAGAAGTGGTGACTGGTGGAAGGACAATGAGGACATGAACAGCTTCTGTTGCTAATCCAGGCATTGTCCCTACTCCGTAGGGATAGCAGAGGACTATAATCAGTATCTCGTACTACTGCAAAACATGTTATTTAACAAATACTGTTTAACACGATGCCAACCACATTGATCTGCTATGAAACTGATACTTCTAGTAAGTTTTAAGACCAAGTGCTTCCTACCTCTGAGTTTCTGGGTTTCATTTCCCTTTGCCCCCTTTTCCTAATCCCTGCCCTGCTGGTGGCTGCATGAAACAAAGAATGTTTCCGTGTTGCTGGCGCGGTGCTTGCAGGAGTTCCTGCGTACCTGTGGCATTTGCATCCTCTCCTGATGGCGGGGCAGGCTGTGGCACCGCGGTGTCCCCGTGGCCGGCGCTGCCCGCGGAGCTGCGGGCCCGGGGCTGCGGCTGCCTGCAGGACCCGGGCGGACCAGGCTGGCTTTAATGAGCGCGTCTTCACTGACAGATTCATTATTTGTGTTCGGTCGCTTCAAGTCAAAACTGATTAGTTACACTTACTGCAGCAAAGATTTAATGATTTTATTGTTTATCTTCAATTTATTTTGATTAACATCTCCGTTCTTTTCATTGCAAGTGCAATTAGGTGTAATATAACAGCGACTACTTTAATTTTGCTGAAATTAAGATGAATAAGTGACGGATTATGGCACTTTGTTTAACAAATAAATCATAGTTAAGAGGACTGTATTAGTAATAAATGAAAAAACAGGCAATCTAGTTAAAATGCATGCAGCTGATTGCTCAAGTTTCCAGAAATGTAATGAATTTTCCTTTTAGAAATCAACTAGATTTCAGTGTAGTACTTATGTATTGACAGTAAGATGACAGAAAGGCACATTATTTTGTAAATCATCTTAATTTCTTTTATTATATTGGTAGAAGGAAGTACAAGCAATGAAATGAAGATGCACATTTACATTTTCTTAAGAGCTAGGATTATTTTGTCAGAAAACGCTGCAATTAAGGTGTGGTAAAAAAAGAGACTGAGGGACTGAAATGAGGGGAAAACTCATTAGTTCAATTCTCACATGTTCAGACTTCAGCATTTTCTGCAACAGATTAATATTCTCCAGGTCCCAGCCACAATTTTCTTTTAAGTTCATAAGATTCAATTCACTGCCACACAGCAACAGCCTCAAGACACGTAAGATGGAAGAAAGAACTAACGTGAAGAAAACTGAACTCAACAAACAGTGAGCAAATCAAGATTGCTCTCTCCAAGCATCCCCAAATCATGGGGCAAGTAGCAGGGCAGCAATCCCAGAGCCAGCTTACTGTGGGGGTCGTATGGGCTTAACTTCTGATTGAGGAAAACCAAGAGGAAAACGAACCCTTCAGAATCAGAAACTTTATCCCTCTGATGTTTAAAAGACCTTGTATTTGACAGGACAGCTTTGAAGATAAAGACCGAAGCACTCTCCAGCTACAGGCTGTTCAGCACCCCACGCTGCTGTCTGCAATGCACTTCAGTTTCTCACAGTTCACTCATGATGGAAAGGAGACAGGGGAGACGTTTTTGAGTAGATTGTGCTATATGTGCTGTATTTTGATGCCACTGTGACTGGCCCAGGCTCTCTTTACAGAGCCTGGAAGAGCTGGGCTCTGTTCTGCACATTTCCATCATCCCTTTTTCCCAGCCCACCCCACACTGGCCAGTTGCTCTCGGATGGCTAACATGTAAATTTGTGAGTTAAAACATGCACTGCTATCCCTGGCTGCAGGGACAGGGTAGCTCTGAGCCAAGAGCTTGGCACTGGAGATGAGCAAGGATGAGAAGGGACTGCTCCCTTTTCCTTAACGTGCAATATTCTTTTCTTGGGGAGGTGTAGGAGGATTTTATTCCAGGGATTAAGGTTAAAGAAGACTCAGACAAAGCAAGGTATACTCTATTAAGACCTTGTTTTGATGTTTTTCCCCTATGTATTAGGAATTGGGGGAGGGGGCGTGGCAAGGAGAAAAGAGAGGAGGAAACAGAGAATGCAATTCCTACAATCACAAAATCTGCAAATACTTTGTTCTTCCTAAAGTTTTAAGCCCTCTTCTTCTAATACTCTTTCTTTCATAACTGCTTTAAAACACTCTTTCAGGTATTCAAAGAAAGTCAGCATTGAAAGAAGTACTTATTAGGATTTAGTAGCAATTTTGGGGGGTTTTTTCCTACCTCATTTAGAGCTTTATTAGTGTACACTCCTTGAAATACAGGAATTTCAGTGGCAATACAAATTTGTTCCAGATAAGGAACTTCATGGCTTTAAAAGGGACCTAATACTGTATTTTAACAAATGTCTGCAAAAAAAGAGAATTGAAAAAGAATTCCTGTACTATGGATGTAGCAGGAAAAATCACTGAAGCCAGTTTTCTATTAGTGTAAAATAAATAAAGGGGAGGAGGAGGTGAAGTGAGCATCTTGTAAGGCCTCCTTTCTTTGTCCCTGATTATACTGATCAGATCAACTCATTACATTAAAATACTCTTTCTAAGAGTAGAAAATCAGATAAATAGACAAATCTGGGTTCCTTTAGCAAGACAGTATACCAACTTATTTGCTAATGTTTCTGGTTATCTCAATCTCTCTTCTAATATTAGTTTTCAATATTTAATAAATAAATAGATGGTAGGTAAAGACAGAGCAAGAGGGGGAGATAGAGAAGAAATGATGCAAATGACCAAATCAACGTGTAAAAAGCAGCCCTGCTCTGACTGGAGCCCCCGTCATCAGCTGAGTGTCATGTAGGAGAGCCCGAGGAGCCGGGGGAGGCTGAGAGGGCTTGGTGAGCTGGAGACTGGCAGCACCATTGGTTTGAAAGGGCCGTGATTGATTTGTCACCAGAGGCCCATTTGACTGGGCGAAAAGCCCTTCTGATCTCAATCTCTCTCTGCCTCCTTACCTCTGCTGTCCCCTCTCCCTCCTCTGCACTGGGAGGCTGGCACAGCAGCTGGGCAAGGGGGCTGCACTTGGGGCTGACACACAGCAAAAGGGTTGAAGGTCACGGCTGCTGAAACTCTGTAAGGACTGACAGGGAACGTCCAGCTCTTCCTGCTTCTCACTTTCTGTCTTGCCTTTAGAACTCCAGAGGTTTGCAAAGCCCCCAGTACACATCCACACAAATACACCGGCACTCCATTCCCCAAGCAGAGACACAACCAAAGCCTCTGTCTGCCTCTCTCCTTCCCTCTGCCTCTGTCTCTCTCGCACACACTCACACACACACACTCACGCACACACACGCTCTGTCTCCCCACCCCTTCCACCTTCCTGTTATCTGTGGCTGGCAGAAACCTCTAGATCTACAAATATTAATTACAAAGGACAACGAAAGGTAAGAAGGCGTCAATTATCCAAAGGTGTCGTGATGTTATTTCAAGTCAATTGCAAATGTGTGAGGGGGAAGATTTCGCCCCAGTGATTCCTGTCTGCTTGGCTGATGGGGACCGGAGCTGACTCCCTCCCAGAACTGCTGCAGCTATGCCTTAAACCACACACTTTCCAGCAGGAGCCATCAGCATGGGCCTTTCTGAATTCTCTTTTTATTTCGTCCATTAAGGGCATTAGGCAAGTTGGAATTTGTATGGAAAGGATCCTATGGGAATACTGTCTCCAGGGTAGGTATTTTCATGACTTTCCACATCCTGGGGCTCTCTGTATTTCTTCTCTTTCTCTTCTGTTAGATGGAGCTTTAAAGGAGGCTGCCCTCATCTTCCACTTAATCTAGGGAAAGGAAATATTTTGAGCTGCGTATATTGAGTGACAAAATATTTTATTTATTTTATGAAGTGGAAACTACTAAGAAATTGTGGGACTTTTCCTGTTTAATTTTGTTAATGGGCTTTGTTATTATCATTATTATTCCTATTCCTGTTTTCAGTTTTTTCTCACACAGGAGTTTCTAATGGCAATTGCCTTCATTGTCCAAAAAGAAAGAGATAGCAGACTGGACAACAGCAAAAAAATATTAATCAAACAAAGGCAGAGTTTAAATTAAAGGGTCTGTTGTGTTCTCATAAAAGCAGGACAATCTCAATGCTCTAGCTCATTTCACTTGGCAAAAGAACGTGGCATCAGTTTTTTAACTTTAAAATAGTTTAATGAACACGAATGGAGAAATAATTTTTCTGTGTATTTAGCAGTCTATAAAGAAGAGAGAATGCTTTAACTTTGATCGCCACAATTAGTTCCCTGGGTATCTAGAGGGGAGCAGGGCAGCCCTGGGAGCCTCAGTTCTTTAGATACAAAAGCATTTAGATCGCTTTAGAGCAGTTAATCCTGAGACTGGCTAGGGTCCCTTTTGTTTTCTAACTCCATTGTGGGTTTTGTTCAGTTTTTTCTATTCGCATGATTGACTGCCCAATGGATGCTAATTATCCAAATGTCGCTTCTGTCCTTTGAGTGACTTTCTATGTATTATGGGCAACTGTCATGCATTCTGTCATTCTATATCATATTACATGTATTATCATATGAAAATGGTACTCTGCATAAAGGAAGGTGTCTGAACCAGCAGATGCTGCAGATATTTAGAAGACTTGCCTAATTTGAATGGATTTTCTATAGAAAAATTGGTCAGAAAGCATATAGGGGAGAGTCAGAAATTGAAAGTTTATCGGGTAATTATTTTTGTCCTTTTGCTGTTTACATGATAATGTACAAGGCATTAACTGTCTCTGCTTCTGAAATCTGCAGCCACCTTCCTCCTCCTGAACCAGGCAACCCGTCTGTATTTATTAGAGTATGACAGCTTAAGCTAATTAAACTGATATCTGTCTAAAATAATAAGCCCAGAAAGTTAGAATAAACATTATGATTATAAGCAGAAAAGGCAGCTATACAAATGTAGCATCAGTGTTATATTTTAATGATAAACTAAAATTCCTATATGAAAAACACTGGATGTGGAATTATGAATAATAAAGTTCTGCAAAGAAATTTTTCACTGTAAATATTTTCTGCTTAGATCTTTATCTCTTTCCATGATATTAATAAGGCTGAGGGCTAACACAGCTGCAAATGTGAATATTTTTTATTTTATACGTATGTGAACATATATTTAAAAGGATATCAAGGGAAAGATTTTTACTGCAATTTTTCCTCTAAAATAAACTTAACACACCTCAGTGTAATGTGCATGCCAACACTTAACAGGAATGCAAGATTTATAACGATAGGGCTTTTTAGATTTGCACTCTGGGGTCCATTGAATCCATAGGCACATCCAGAGTTCCCTATCCTAAAATGTTAGGATAGTGTTTTATATTTGCTATTCATATGAAATACTGTGGATATATAACACTGAAATTCATGATCTTGAGCTTCATCAAATATATGTGCAATAATTTTCCATTAATGGTGAAGCTAAATCATGGGAAATATGTGCTTTAGGAAATAACACAAAGATTCCATAGAAAGCCTTGCTCTGCTCTATCAAGGTGCTTTGAAATTTTACATGATCAAATATACATGATCAAGCTGTGCTTGTTAGGGTACGAGGGGCTCCAAATGGTCAATGGCTATTGATCAGGCTGTTAAGTATTTGTTCACGATTCTTTATATCCCAAAAGGTTCAGGGAAATGAACAGTGAAAAATTGCATCAGAGTCCACCTTTGTTTGAGATTGATGTATCAAAACAGAGTATTCATTTGCCAAATCTATTGGAAAAATGTGTAGTAAATTGTGACATAAAGACTCCAAGCACAGAGTATTTCCCTTTTTTTAATTATCTTTGTAAAATTCTAAGTGCTAATTAAAAATGTAAAGACAGAGTCTTTGTAGAACGTGAATAGTGAATTATTGATAAGAGCAGATTTACACAGCAAAAACAGAGATACAATCATAGCTTATCAGCTGACCTTTACATTTTACTTTACATTTTGCTCATGCCAAAATTTTTTTAACTGGAGTTGCAATAACAGTGATGCAAGAGAATCCATAAGGTGAAAATGGAAATTTGTGTTATTCTTAGAAAATAATAAATCTTACTGGGACCAGTAAGTTACTATCTTTTACTATTTTTTAGTAATTGAACACATATTACTTCTCATGAAGAGTTCAAATTAAATGTGGTGGGTTTTTTAAATGATTTGGCAAACATCTCAAAATATTTGAATAATAATTATTTCTTCTTTCTTGAGATTTCTAGAGTATGTATTTCTGCAAGTTCATCATACATATTGTTTATTTTAAAAATTATCTATAAAGTTCGTTCCATAATTCAAAATGTTACACATGTTGAAAGAGAATGCTAATATATAATTCTTGCAAAATCATACAAGGCATACTTTATTTGCTTTCATAATACTATACATTACATATATTCATAATGTCTTTCCTGAGCACAGAAATCTCTGATGAGAAACTTACTGCACACTAAAGAAAACTACTGAACACAAAGAATTATTTCTGCAGATATTTGCCTCTTTGAAATTATAACATATGTCTGTGTCTGAATCTGCAAATAGATAGATGGTTACACACACATATGTTCATCCCCACACACACAGCCTCATACTGTGATACATCTTATACATATTTATATAAACAAATTTACATACTGCATCTTTGGAAATCTTAAAACCAGCAATACATATTTTATGCCTCATCTTCAGGTGGTAATTCCCTTAAAATTACTTAATATTCTCCAAATGAGAATTACGTTGAAAAGAATCAACCACGCTTATATAAAAAGTTTGCAAAGTATAAAATGGGCAAAATGTCCTGGATTGGTGGGAAATGCCCTCTCACCTTCTCGTGTCTGACCTGCCACTTAATTAATCTGCTCTTGTCTGGGAGCGGGCAGTGCGAGGCGGCAGCACAGCAGCACAGCCTGCAGCACTTGCAAAGTTCACAGTCCGCTCAGCTTCCCAAGAAATCCATCTTCCTCAAGTACATCTATCAGATTTCATTGCCGCTGTTTCGGTTTGCATCTCCTCTGACTCCTCGCTGCCAGTACTGCACACCTGTGCCCCGTGTGTCCCTGCCCGTGTCGGTCTGTCTGTCCCCGCTCCCAGCTGCACCCCAGCCCTGGCTCCGGCCATACCTGCTCCTGGGCTGGGAAGTGCTGCTGCACAGCCAGGCACTGCCATGCAGGTAGTCCAGAGAAGGGCTCGGAGTGACAAAATATTGACTGGATTTGCTATTCACTTATGAAGGATGACGTTAGTGCCACAAAAATCCCTGTGATGTACAGGGAATAGTTAATTAATTAAAGGACCTGCTAATTGCTACTTGAGGTACTATGCAGAGCTGATGAAGAGTGCTTGGTGCAAGGTTAGGTTCTCAGTTTTGAGTGAACATTTTCATTTAAAAGATTTCTTTAAAGTACATCCTAATTTTTAAATGTTTTTTCAGGTTACTGTATCTAGTTCAGACTCAAGTGTTCAATTGAGCTTCAATTAATTATAATATATAGTCAGGGTTCTTTAGCTGGGATAGATTGATGGAGAAGCTTTGTTTCATTTGGTGCAGGTGGCACTGTTTAATAAGCACAGGAGAGAGTGAATAATGTAGTGTTTGCAAAGAGAAATAAATGCAAAATAGAGAGGTGCAATTAGATCAGCTCAGAGAAATAAAGGATAAATATTAAATGGTCAGGTATCTTGCAAATATCAAATAAAATAGTAATAAGTATCCAGTTGAAAACTGCCATTTTAATTTATGACTATCTAAAAGCACTGCTTTAAAATAAATCTAGTGAGCAAGTCTTCTGCCTTCATTAGGCAGGCATATTGCAATATCTGGAAAATACCAGGCTGCTAATTTTTACACTCTACACATTGTTTTTCTGATACTGAAGTATATATAGATTCGAAATTTAAAATACAGACACAACTACTTCAAAAATTGCTTTCCAAATTGTGTTATAAAATGCCTTACCCTTTGGCATTCTTTTTTTTTTAATTGGAGCTATGTTGTATTGGTGAAAAAATTACCCCATGGAAAATTAATCTGGGAAAACTTGTAAATCATTATCTAATGGCACACAAACCCCCAAACCAAGTATACACTCCTGAAAATAACAAGTAAGAAGAAAGAGGCGAAATGTTTTTTGACTTTTAAAAAAAAAAAAAAGGATCTGGGTATCTGGTAGCTAAGAGGATAGTCCTGTAAGCTACTTAACAAAAGAATGTAAATGTATTGGGCATTTCAGCAACACTTCTGCATCTGAGAATTTCAGCTGTAGACAGATTTTCCACAGACGATTCCCCCCTACTGCTAACCTCTTAAATATACCTATAAAATACAAAATGTTCCCAATCACCTCCAATAAAGGAAGCTTCCTTACATTGAATGCATCGAATATTTGTGTTAGAAATCTGAAGTGCTTTCTGATGTGGTTAAATTCACAAAGAAATGTGGTTGTAGAACAGAAAGGAATGTATTGAGCACATCACTCTGAATATTTGCAGATGGATACAGAACTGGGGAAGTTTACTTTAAAAGTATGGAATTAATCATGTTCTCAGGCTCTGAATATTCAAAGGAGGCAATACTATTGGAGTCTTTTCTGCACAAACCTTGTTTTTGTTATGCAGCCGTGTTTACCAAATCCCTGATACACCCAATCGGGGCAGGCTCGCAGACCCCGCGGATTGGTGGATGCTGAACTTGTAAAATGTTTATGAGGGAGTGTTTGCCTGGTGCTGCAGCCCGGGGTGCCCTGCTGCCAGCACGGAGCCGTGCGGCTGCTGCACAGCCGGGCTGCAGGCACGGCACGGCACGGCACGGCACGGCACGGCACGGCACGGCACGGCACGGCACGGCACGGCACGGGGGAGCCGCCAGCCACAGCGAGCCTCAGCTCTGCTCTTAAGTGTGTTAGGGCAAAACAGCCCTCGCCCAAAAAATAACCTTCCCCGGTTTGTTCGAAAATTCCAATCTGGCCATTTACATTAAAAACATGTTCCCACAAAGGACCTTGTTACAGTTATTTGAGCTCTAACTGTAGAGCAGTAAGATTAGTCTGCAGTAAACATTTTTAAAAAATTAATAAGAATCAGCTACACTACTAGATGCAAAAAAAGAGACATTTTTGCAATTTTTGCCATGTTCTGTCCATGAATTTACTGAATTTCTAGTAATTACCACTTCATATTTCGTAAAAGTTATTATTTACAGTATTTATTACAGTAGATGCTTGTCAGGCAATCAGATCTAAGCACACCACCAAAAATGTATATTCCTCGAAATAAAACTCCAAAGCTATCTAAAATATACAGCTACTGACCTTCAGAATCGTGTTTTCTTTACCAATTCACTGTAATAAAAATGAACGTTTTGTCATCACTTTGGGAAACTGTGCCAAACACCTTAAAACACATGTCACATGCCAACTTTACTTCATTTTTCTCCTCAGGGAATAGATACATCTGGAATCATAATCACAGATAAAAACCTTGACAAAATTGCACATGAGCCCAGCCCTTCTCCCCAACACCTACCTTTTCATAACATTTAATACAATATTAATATCGGTTACTAAAAAGGCTTCCAACCTTTACATTTCTGACATAACATGTTCAAACCCATATTTCACACTTCTTGTTCTGTTTTAAGTTCAGTGGATTTAACAGGACTCTGGAGAGAAGATCATGTGGTTGAAGATTTCCCTCCCTCTTTGACACCCGTAGAGGCAGTTTTGGAATTGTTTAAATAGCTATGGCTATATAAACTGAAATATGCGAGACATTGGACATCTTATTTCTCTCTCACATCTACAGATACATGCTTCTATTTTCCTCTGAAATCAATTGCTTGTACCAGGGAACAACAATTTCAGCACAACATCTGGGCAAAACCTTCAGAATCTTTTCCTTTTAAACTGTATTATTTCTCTTTCCTGCATATGCCTGGTTTACCAGACAAATAGAGTTAGCTAGTATATATAATAATAGTATTTGGTCTTTTTTATCTATGATTGACGGTTTTTCAAATCAAAATAAAACACATTCTTAGTCGATCATCTTCTTGAGAGTGCGCTCCTGTTTTAAGCTCGGTTTGCTTCTGAAGACAGCCAGAGATCTCACTCCATCAGGGGTAAATGGTGGAATTATGGATCCAACTGATCCCATACTCCCTGAAAAATGCTTGGCTTAATATTTAATAGCTAATTCCTGGGCTGATATTTTTACTGCATGCTTTTATCAAACACTCATCAGCTGGTATTGTAAAGAAAAATAATTGGAAAACTTTGAAAATTTCCATTTATGATTGTGTTTGTAATTAATCCCATGCTGGAGGTACCTCAGGCAGCTCACTGTATGGCTTTGTTCATGTCAGAATGGGGAGAGCAACCTCTTTTTGTTACATATTTAACGGCTTTGAAAGACATTTTTTTAAATAGCAAATGTACTAGACAGCTTTAAAGCAGAGGACATTAAATAGGGGCCAATTATTCATGCACAGCTCTATGTGCATCCAAAACATGCATACCACCAAATTTTTCTGAGACAAACCACTTAAATTTCCCATGACTCAGACACCATTTCTGTACTAACTAGATAAGGATAGAAATAATTTACAAAAAGAAGCAGATATAACATGTTTCCTACCCCGGGATACTGAAAAAAATCTTTTAAAATATGTTCATTTACAATTTGGGGACAGCACTGGTGGCAAGAAATGTCTTATTTTTAAATGGAACAGTGTTCCTTGTTAAGATAATTCCATTATTCTCTTTCACTTTCAAATGACCCAAAGTGTTTAACTCAGTATATAAGAAGTGCAGAAGGTGATCCATGAATGGAGTAATAATTTGCCTGAACCATTTCAAGTCAGTCTACAGAGCTGCTGGTCTGTCTGCAGCAACTCGGGAGAGGAAGAGCTGAGCTGAGCTCCACTTGCTGACAGGAAGCAAACTGGCTCACATTTTAGGAGAACAACATCATTGCCTATAAAAATGAAGAAGAGACAAAATATATAAAACCGGTTAATGTTGTAGTTAACTTGCAAATCAAGTAAATCTGTTGGTACAGTATTTTAGAAATAAATGGTAACAGCATCACACCAAACACACATTTCTGAACATGTACGCATTCGGATTTTGATTTAATGGTATCTCAGCGTCAACTATTGCTTCCTTTGCTGGTACACACTTCCTGATGCCTACTGTGAAGGGTGCCCATATTTACAACTGAGTAAGATGATTAATTACACCTTGTCAATCACGGTGCATGAAGACATAACACCACAGCAGACAATGAAGAAGATGCCTGAAGCTACAATTACATTTTAATTCATAGTTTATTGTATGTTCCCATATATTGCAGTCTAATAACCGTAGGGGCATCGAAAACATATGAGATATCAATCACTCTGCCCCCTGGTCTTTCATGTTTATATTACTCCACAGTCTTTAAATTACCGTAAGTAGTTACTTATTTTCTAAGGTTTCTTCTCTTCTCTTCTCTCTTACCTTTTGCTTCCATTTATCTTTTATTCTTAGTATCTTTATCCAACAGCTATAAGTATTTGATGGAAGTTTGTAGCTCACTTAAAAATCTGTAACAGACAACCTGAAACCCAGCAATTAGCAAAGACAGCTTAGACTTGTGTTCCTTTGTTGAAGGAGGCGTTGAATCTTTTGTTCTGATTTAGTCACGGTAGCTGGGTGGAAGCTGGTACCTCATTATGTGGTTGGTCTGTTTGTCTGGTAGGTAGCAGATGGTACTGGAGATGACGTTACCAAGAGAGGCAGGGTAGAGAAACTCAAGACCTGTGATTTGTTCACCTGTCACCTATAACAAAATACAGGTTAAAAGACTTTATTATTAGGTGCACCATTTTTTAAATGAAAAAACTCTCATTTCAAACGAGCCTGCGTTTCATGCTGAAGACGATTTTGCTCCAGCAATTTTTCTGTGGCTCATTATTTGAAAGTATCCTTGATTTTATTCTGAACAATGTAAATGTCATTCATGTGTCAGTGTGTACATTAGCAGCTTTATGTTTACATTCTGTTACTCTCCTTGTGTTTTGGTAGCAAGGGTTGGATGTCTTCTTGTGTTTGTATATCCATTAGAAGATAATCAGAGATACCCTGTGAACTGGAGGCCATGCCACACTTTTTCAACGTGCTCTTGGTATTATTGGTTCCATCCACTGAGGCAATTCTGTAACATAAAATACTGTATTTTAGTTCTGTTAAATACCTAAAATCTTTCTGATAATTAGCAATGTCAGATAGAGTGTACTAATCCATGACCTTTCTTGACTGTGAAAAGTACGTGATCAATTCAGTGATAGGGAATTAATCTGGTCTGAAAACGTCTGAGGATAGTAGGGTACACAGCTGTGAGTAAGGATATCTGCAGCACTGCTTGAGCCAAGGTGAGCCAGGGCTGTCCCACCACGGGGTCTGTGCTGTCCGGTGAGCAATGATCCACAGCTGCTCCTGGAGGCAAAGCTCCCAGCACAGACGGGGCTTGAAAACCTCTCGCAACTGTACGGAGGAAGGGAAGGATGATTTTATCAACATAAATACTATACAGAGCCACTAATGGTGCTGTAGGGTTCTAATCTGAATTCAAACATCAACTTCCATTGTTTCCAAGGTCTGATTTTAGGACAGACTTTGGATAGTTCCCACAGATGCCAAATTAGCTTGCATTCTGTATGGTTTCTTGAGGGGTCTTGTGGCTATTTCATATGCGTTTCTACAAGAGACACTTTGTTCTCCTCTGTGACATGCAAATGTCTTTAACTACTCAGAGCAATCCCAACAGAAAGATGATAAAAAGCCTCAATTATTGTAAGAATGGAATGCATAAACCCACCAAAGTTTGGCTATAAACAGAATTCCAATTTTAGCAAGGATAATCTTAACTGCACTACACCTGTAAAAGGCAAATCACTCTGTCAGAAAACAACACCTGATGGGAATGAGCAGAGTGATGTAATAATTCATAGTCACGGATGAGGCAGCGAGTCTCATGATCTCAGATGTGCATTCAGATTTACCTTCCGTTGTGCTACCTTTGCTAACATAATTAGAAGTGCGATATTTGACATCTTTAACACTAATTACTCCTTCCTTACTACCCACCTCCTGGATAAATATTTAGACATCATGAACAGTCTCCCTGTGCAGTCTTTGTCTTTCCTGGAGACTTTCTGAAGCTTTTCCTCAAGTTCAGAGACCTTCCTGGCCTGGTTTCCTTACAGCGTACTTGGAAACGAGAGATGCGAGAGGCCTTGGTTTGCGGAAGGCTCCACAAACTGGAGTGACTCAAGTTACTATATTCTAGCAGTGAATATTTTTCATGACGAGGGTTATTGGGTGCATTCAACTGGTCCTAATTGTTCGGGGTTTCCGTGATGTCGGAGTGCAAACAAACTCTTGAACGCCTCCTTCTCGAGCGCTGGAGGAGTTGTGCCCCACACGCGCCATGGCTCGACACGTCGCCGACGGTCACCGGGCGACAAACGCCAAGCTCCTCTCGGGGCCGGGCCGCTGCCGAGGCCGCGGAGCGAGCGGGACGCGGCAGCGCCGGCGGTGCCGGGCGGCGGGGACAGCGCGGGGACAGCGCGGGGACACCGCCCGGCCCCGAGCACATGCCGGCGGCCCGGGCGCGGCGCAGCCAATGGCGGCGGGGCAGGACATGATGTCAGAGGGGCTGTAGAAAAGGCGCGGAGCCCCGCGCGGTCCCCGCGCTGCAGACGCGCCGCTCGCAGCTCCGCCGCGGCTCCGGCTCCGGCTGCGCTCCCGCCCCGGGCCCCGCGGGCCGCGCCGCTTTAAGGACAGAGGGGGGCCGCCAGTGCCCGTCCCATCTGGTGCCCGTCCAACTCTTCCTCCTTCCCCTTGGCTTTTTCTTTTCCCAATGAGCTCCAGCGGGCTGGGGGAGGAGCGGGGGAAGGAGCAAACTTTGCCCCTGAGCTGCCGCCGCTGCCAGCCCTCTGGACTGTGAGTGCGTACGGTGGGCATCCGCCCCAGCCTCCCTGCAGCACCAGCCTGCTCTCCGCCTGCTGCAGCCTCCCTCTCCCTTGCTTTCCTCCTCTAAATTTCGCACAGTACGATGTAAGGGGCTTATCGTAATTTTTTTTTTCTAATTCTTATTTATTTCTCACCGAAGATGGTTTGATTTTTTTTTGTATTTCTACTATTTATTAATCCCTCCCAACCATAAGCGTGCCCAGCCTTCTGCCAGCTGGGCCAGAGCATAAAGCCTGGGACTGCACCTGGGGCAATGAGCCCTGCACTGAAGAAGCCTCCTAGAGAGATGTGCCGGGGCCGCGCAACAGACTAGATCCAAGCCCCGAAGCTTACACCACCAGTTATCCCCTCTCCCCCATCCCCTTCGCCCGCCTTTTCTGCACCCCATCCCTTGAAACCTCGGATCAGTGCCTGCGCCGCGCTCCGGAGAGCTCTGCCGGGGGAAAAACCCGGTGCCCAAGGAGAGACGGGGCGGCCGTGCTAGATGCATGGGGGAGGGCTCCGGTTAATGCAAGTTCTGGGCTCCTGCAGGGACCCCGACAACTGTCAGCAGCAACAGCAACTCGGGCCCTCCTCCTCTGCTTCCTCAGCGATGCTTTTCCACAGTCTTTCCGGCTCGGAGATGCACGGGGTCATCGACGAGATGGATCGGAGAACCAAAAGCGAAGCACCGGCCATCAGCTCGGCTATAGACAGGGGAGAGACGGAAACGGTAGGAGCCGAAGGAATGGGAGAGTCATGCACCCCTCCTAAACATACCAAACCCCTCACAGATACAGCTTTTCCTCTAAAATAACAGATCGGGGGGAAACGTATACTAAATCAGAAGAAAATTAAGCATAAAGGCACCCCAAAAGATTAAATGAAACCGTGGGGAAAGGCATGAAACTGTTAATTATTAATAATATGCATAGTAATAGTAACGCTTGGGTGAAATGAACGGTACTGCTCTTGCGAGAAAACAGATAGACCAGCCTTTTGGTAGCGTCCAAGAACTCCTTCCCTTCCCCCAGCCTGTCCGGCCTTCCAAAGTTTTTAGGAAGAGGCAAAGTGTGGTTTTATACCGATAACATTTTGGCACAGTGAATTTTTTTGTCTGCAGAATGGAAACACAAACATCAAAGAATCCAATTCTGTGTTATTTTTCAGGTATGATGCCTTCATGGAGATAGTCTTTATTGCATTTATTTAAGAAGGAAAAAAGCCAAACACGAGTGTCTTTAAGTTATGGGGTTTTAAAAATAATTTTAATATGTGGGTTTGTAAACATGGCAAACAGAGCTAGAAGATATGTCTCAGGGAGACGGATGGATGCGAATTTTTATAACTTTACCACATTTTATCTTGTCTGCTGATGTGTAGTCCTTGTATATTAATACATTTAGATAATAAAAAGATGCATCCATCTAACTAGTGTTAAGCTGGCAAAGTGAAAGAAATACCCGAAGTGTCTTAAGTGATTGAACAATTTATGTATACTGTTTTTTTGTTAAGAAATTACAATTCTGAAGTGAAATTATCTCGTACATTGGTTAAATGCTGTCTCGTAAACTGATACAGGCATATGCAAGGAAGATCCGTTCTCAGGTTTTCAAACTTCATCAGTATGTGTTCTTTCTTGAAATGTTATGTGAAATTTGCTTAAAGGTGACAGTGAGACTATTTAATCTTGAAACACCGGCTGGAAAACGGCCTTTGTACTATGAGGGTGGGATGCGATTTCTAATCCAAACGGTTTTGGTTTTCTTTTAGAAAGTTAATATTTCTCCGTGCAGTTAAACAACATCCAATGGTCTTTGCTGGAAAAAATATTGTGCTGTGATAGTTTTATATAACTATACGTAATCTATATGCATACACATGTGTATATAACAAATAGTAGGTTGGAATACTGGATCCTTGAATGCTATTTCTAGATCTCAGAATATTTTTGTTACTGGAAAAGCGAAGTAGGGAAAAAAAATCGTTTTCATTTAAAGTGGATTTACAAGAAACTACTTTGGTTATAAAACGATCCCTACTCGGAGTTCAGTTAATGCCTTAAAGAAACAAGCTACCAGTGGGTTCCTGTGACTAACACCAGTGGAGTGCCAGGGTTTTATTTGTGTGGAGTTCTCCTAGTGGGAATGATGCGGTGCAAGCGGGAGTGCTCACAGAGATGGGATTTTGCGATCCCCGCAAGCACAGGATGAAAGCAATGGGTTTGGCATGTGCTGGAAAATCAGCCTCGGTTCCTTTCGATTTCCTCCGATTAGCTGTCTTTGCTCTTGCTTTGCGCGAGGATTTAAGGCTCTAGAGGAGGTAAAAGCAAACAACTTCTCCCCCGCCCCGAACCAAAACAAACTGCGTGTTGGGCACAGCTGTAAGGAAACGTTTCGGGTTCTTGTGCAGAAGAACAGATCTGCCGTGGGCTTTTGTGCAAAGCGGGTCAGAGTAAGTTGGGACCGACGTGGAAAGCAGCATATTGCAAGGTCTGCCCCAGACGCTGCTCCACCGAGCTTCCTCTCCCGAATGCTGTTTTAAGGTGTCTGCTGAAATAAATAAGCATGCTTAAACGGTTGCGATATTTCTCCCTCTTTCTTGTCCGGTGGAAGTTGACAGGATATGTAAGAATTTGGGGGTTTTTGAGGGTTTCGATTGGTTTGCGATTTGACACTAAACTATTAAATTATATAGGGCTTATATTTAGTTTTATTGCTTCCAAGTTTATCCCAGCATAATCGAATGTGCTCTGTTGGTTTTTACCCACTCTCATTCCTACACGTTTCCCACTATTTCGTTTTCCTGATAAAACATTCTGCACCTCGGATTTAGTAACGCTCATCTTCTGCGCAGCTTTATTTACTGATCCCTCTAGCGCTTTGGGTCACAGCAGATCGCGATCCGTGTTGTTTGGAACCAGCTTGCAGAGAACTGTGTCTGCAGCACTGTGACTACTGGGGGTTTGATCGTAATTCATTCGGAATTTTATAGCTAGGAAAATACACACACAGACACGCTCCACATACACGCACTCACAGAGCATTAACTATGCAGACACTGTCGGTATGTCCATAATAATAAACTTTAAAATTAACTATCTGCGATTTGCCCTACTCTGTTATTATTGCGCCTGTTTATTGAACAGCATCTTTCCTTGGTTTGAGACTGGAAAATCCACCAGAAAAAAAAAAAAGTTCTGGTTCTGGTCTGGACGCCTCCCCTAAGAGCCAGGGTGGTTTTCTGTTTGTCTCGCCCTCTTCCCCGCCTCCTCGCGGGAAGGTGGGATGCGGCGGGACCCTGGGGGGCGGGCGCGGGGGGCTGGCGGGGTGGCCGGCTCGGAGCCCCCGCTCCTCTGCCAGGAGAGCGGCAGCCCGGCCCCGGCCGGGCAGGGGGAGGGGGGAGCCCAGCCGTGCTCAAGAGTTTCTCCCTCTCGCTAACGGTCTGTAATTGTTTTCCCCCAGCAGACCATGCCTTCCATCAGCAGTGACAGGGCTGCTCTGTGCGCCGGCTGCGGGGGTAAAATCTCCGACCGTTATTACCTCCTGGCTGTGGACAAACAGTGGCACATGCGCTGCCTGAAATGCTGTGAATGTAAACTCAACCTGGAGTCCGAGCTCACCTGCTTCAGCAAGGACGGCAGCATCTACTGCAAGGAGGACTATTACAGGTACAGCCTGCCCTCGGCCGCCAGCCGGGGACGGGGACACCGCCCGCCGCTGCCCCCGCTGAGCAAGACCCCGTCCTGACGAGACTGCGGAGGGGATCCGTGGGCACGCGTGGGGCAGGCTGTGAGCTCCTAAAACCTCCCCCTGGGGAGAGAGACTCGTGGTGAGGATGAGTCCCGTGTTGCCGGGAGGGGGGCACGGCCCGGGCACAGCTTCCCCCCAGCCTGCTTTGGCTGCTGAGGCCTTCACCAGGCGTGCCCTGCTCGGCCTCCTGTGCTGGGTGCGGGGCCGGGGCCGGCAGCGGGGCCGCTCCTCGCCCGCCGGCGGTGCCTCCTGCGGCCCGCGGGTGCGGGCACGTTCGCGGGCCAGAGTCGGTGCCTTTCCCTGGTGGGGTCTGGCGGGGCGGGAAACGGGACGGGCTTTCCCCGCGCTCCTGTCCCGGGATGCCCGCCTGGCTGCGCTCCGCAAGCGTCCCGGCTTTGTGCCGCTGTCCCGGCCGAAGTGGCCGTCCCGGGGCTCGCAGCCCTTTGCCGCCCTCCGGGCAGAACCGGCGAAGGACGGGGTGGGGGGGAATGCGCCTCTCACCGTCTCCTCTGGCCTTTCTGTTTTGCAGGAGGTTTTCGGTCCAGAGATGTGCGAGATGTCACCTGGGGATTTCTGCCTCCGAGATGGTCATGAGGGCCAGGGATTTGGTATATCACTTAAACTGCTTCACTTGCACCACTTGCAACAAGATGCTGACCACTGGCGATCACTTTGGCATGAAGGACAATCTGGTGTACTGCCGCCTCCATTTCGAGACTCTCATCCAGGGGGAGTACCAGGTGCATTTCAATCACTCGGATGTAGCCGCTGGGAAGGGCCCGGCTTTGGGAGCGGGCTCTGCCAACACTTTGGGACTGCCTTATTACAATGGCGTGGGGACTGTCCAGAAGGGGAGACCCAGGAAAAGAAAAAGCCCGGGGCCTGGAGCAGATCTGGCAGCCTACAATGCAGGTAAGAGACCCCCACCTTCCTCCAGAACAGTTCAAATGGTTTGTTTCTGTTGACTTCCAAAGGGGGATTTCCGTTTATTTTAGCTTAAACTGTTAATAATAGTTTAGCTGCAGCATAATTATTGAGATCAAGGGCTGTCAAACTGCAATTACAGAAGCTAATATGTTAGCATTTTTCACTTCAGCTGGAAATAAAATGTTTTGAAGCAAGGTCATCTGGTTAAGGGGGGGGAGAAGGGGGAGTGCAGCCTGAAATAAAATCTGGAAACCAGAGATTTTAAGTTAGCACTTCAGAGACCCGTGAATTTTCTTTAGTGGCTGCACTTTAAAGCTGCTGACGGGTGAATTCTTCAGCCCTGTCCCGAGCTCTTGCACCCCAAAGTTTTGGAAGGAAAGAGGGGGAGGAAGTGGCTGTTTCCCAAGGGCCTGGACTGGGAGGCGGACGGGGGTGCAGGGCTGGGTGTGCCCGGGCAGGGGCCGCGGGCAGCAGGTGTCTGCGGGCAGCACAGAGCCTGCTCACACGGGGGCAAGTCCCGCCGGAGTTCTGTTCGTGAGGCGTGACTCGGAGAAGAGTCGGGAAACTCGCAGCATCTCCTTTGCAGTCCATGGCTGCCCCGCGGCACAGCCGCTGCCCCCGAACCGAGCCCGGCAGCAGGAGGAACGGGAGCGAACCTGGCAGCAGCCGGGGCTCTCTGCATCCAGCAGCAAACTTCCCGACGTGTTTCCTCGTTTAACCTCCCCACCGCCACAGCACTGTAATTTTACAGGCAAAGGAATTCGAGCAATCTCCTGCCTCCCCACCCCACCTCCCCCATCCCCGCTCGCCTCTTCCCTTCGCTCCACTTCTCCGTGTAGCTGCCCCAGAACCGCTGCCATCCCGAGGGCTTCCTGCGCTGCTGCTTGTATGCAACGGGGAAAAAATGATTGGACGAAACAAAATTCTTAGATGTTGGTTTTATTGGAGGACTTGGAGGCGGACGTGGGCTTCCCCCCAGTGCGGCGTTTCCCGAGCCCGGCGCTCGGGCCGTCCCGCCAGCTCCTGGCACCGAACTCGTTTCGTTCTGTGCCTCGGTGCCCCCTGCGCTTCTCCGCTAGTTCCGGCCTGTTTTCTCTTTTAACCTACCTGGTTCGGACGTGTCCCGCAGGGCGCAGACTCGCCTTTAACATGTTCTTCTTTCCCGGAGAGGGCGTTCGATAAAGGCCAATTTCGCTGCGGTTTGTTTCGAGCCGCATCTCTGCGTGCCCCGACAGCTGCGGGCTGCGCGGGCGGCTGCCGCTCCGCCTGCGCGGCGAGGAGGAGGAGGAGGAGCGGGGGGAGGAAGGCGCGGGGGGGACACCGAGAAGTGCACGGGTGGCGAGGGGCTCGGGCTTCGGGCCGGGGGAGGCAGCCCGGGAACGGGAGACTAAGGGCGTTTTGCGCCTAAAGAGAGTAACAATAGCGACGAAATGGGGTGGTTTGCACTGAAAATGGCAGGGAGAAGAGGCGCATCTCTAACGGGCAAACGCACCTCGGGAACAAAATTGCCGGCTATTATTGGTTGAACTAATCGCTGAATAATGTGGAAGTAGTGCAAAAAAGCAGTAGTAGTCCCAGTGGTGAAGGTTGATGAAAGGTGGATGTAGAGTTCTCGCGAGTAACAGTTCAGCTTAAAAACATGCATCAAATATGCATCTTTCCCGTTAAAAAACGTCTCCTTTTCGGAGGGATTAGTTTTTAATTGTCCTTCCGCTGTCTCTCTGTGCAGGGCAGATGTTCAGATTCAAAGGACCTGTAAACCCGAATCAGCGGCATCTGTCCTGGATGGGAGCACAGCCTGAGAAAGTCTCACTGCTCCCTGACTTCCTAAATAAACCGCCTTTAACTGCGTTTTGAAAAATTCGTTTACAAAATAATTGCCGTCCGACTTTTTTGTCTTTTAATCGTTGTTTAGAGCATGCAACTGAAACTTTAGAGATCTTCTTTGAGTAACCTTTGGCTTCTTTGCTTAAGCTATTTATCTACTTAACTATTTACTAGACCTATAATCGACTAATTTATGCGGTAATAAGTGCCATTGATCTTGGAAATCAGACTGGGTTGCTCGTTGATGTAAAATTCAACAAACGAGTAAATTATCGCAAAGCCTTCGATTTTGTGTCTTTAAAAGAGAAACCACTTAAAAATGAGATAGTTTCTCTTTTTATTTTTAGTGGAACTTGTCATTTCCTTCTCAGAAATGCACAGTGTTGTTCTCTGAGGGGATCTGTTCCTGGTGATTTGCGTAGAATACTTTGTGTAAATAAATCTACATCCAGAGGTGGTGGGAAAAGGGGAACCCATAAACTTGGCAGAGTTGAGACTGAAATAATTTTGTAAATTGCAGCAAATATTCATCTGCGACACGAATTAGACTTTTGTTTTCCTACTTAAACGAGACTCCGTTTGCAGGGGATGATGGGTTTAGATGTGGATAGAGCCTGACAAGTGGAAAATAGCTTAGAAGGATACTGAAACTTCAAAAAGATTTCTTTTTCTTTCTTTTCTCTTTCTTTTTCTTTTTTTTTTTTTAAGTGTGTTCCTGTGATCATAATTTCCTCCTTCACTTGTTGGAATGGAGTTTGATGGGTTTTTTAGGTCAGTAAATCAATGGCTGAAAGCTTGCTGAACACAGAAGCACCTGTAAAGAATTCTGAATACTCCCTTTGTGAATTAGACCCCAAACCTCCCACAGTCTGCTATGTTTTATTCATTTGTATCTAGTCTAGCTTTAAGACACTAAAATATCCTGGAAAATGACAGATGTATTGCGCAAACTTGGGGCATGCCGAGCTGATAAAATACCCATAATCTGTGCAAACAGCCAAGATATTAAGAAACACTTCCTTCCTTTGCTAGCAGGAAGGTGCCTCGTGCTTTGCTGAGAGGGTGAGGGAATATCCAGGCTGGATAGACGAAGTCGGCGGATGGGGACTGGGGCTGGGGGCGGCTTTTTGCCGGGGGAGGGGAGGCTGCAGAGGCGCCGACCCAGCTCCCGGCAGGGCTCGGGGCAGCGCCGGGGACGCCTGCAGCTGACCCTCTCAAGTGGCTGTGTCAAAAGTGGTTTGGTTTTCTTCCCCGACAAAAATGCGAAAAGCCTGGAAAGTTTTGAAGAGCGAATCTCTCTTTCCTCCTCGTTTCCCTCGGGACTAAAAGCTCACAAGAAGCTTCCCCGTGACTACTGTGACAGAGCGAGCAGACGGCCGCAGCTTAAAATCGGATGTCTTGCAGAGATTTCCTAGGAAAAATTAGGGTTTACCCCTCTTCCCCACTTCTCTTGCTTCTCCCCTTCTCTCCCTCCTCCGGAGCCGTGGTCACCTTTCGGGTCCCCGGGCGCGTCTGGTCGCTCCCCAGGGGGCTGGGACTGGGGTCGGGGCAGGGACAGGGGCAGGAGCAGGGCACCCGCATCGCTCCCACCCGAAGGGCGAGCGGGGCCCCGGGAGCGCCCCCCGCTCCCCAGGCGCTGCGGGGCCGGGGTCCCTCGGGCAGGGCCGGGGAGCGGAGCCGCTGCAGCCCCGCCGCCAGCCCCTTCCCCCGGCTCGGCCGGGGCTGCCCGGGTTAATCGTGGCGCTCAGGGACTGACCGCGCACTCGCACCGGCCATTCAGCGCCATTCAATTGGCTTAATTGAGGGGAAAAACCCTGGCGGCGGTTCCTCCCGCGGGGCCCGGGCCCGGCCGCCCCTCGCCGGCCCCTTTGTTCTCCCGGCCCGCAGCCCTGGCCCGGCCGCGGGGGCCCGGTCCTTAGGCAGCCCCGGGGGGCACCGGGACGCGCAGCCTCTTTGTCCGAGGCGGCCGGAGAAGGCCGGGGGAAGAGAGAGGGCTTCCAATCCTGCTCTCCTCCATCCTGGCCTTGTGATTCTCGGCCTGGGCTCCTTAAGACTGACTGGCTTTATCTCCTCAGAAACACTGCTTGAAATGTCAAGGTTGAGGCAGCGCTGTCGTGTCTGTTGCTCCATGGCTTGGCAAAGACTCACTCCTTTTAGAGCAGCCGGGGGTACCTTGCTTGCTCCCAGTGCCACAGTTTCAATCCTTTTAATTCCTGTGGTGAGAATTTCAGGAATCCGCCTTCTCTAAGTGTCTTCTCCTTCCTCCAAAGTGAAATACTATGTTTGTTCCTGTCCCAAGTACCACTCAGAGGGCTCTGTCTCACTCCTGTCCCCTTTGAGGATATGGGCACCACGAAGTCTTCCACATGCTCTGACCAAACAAATGCGGCTGCACCCCTGCCTGGTCTAGTTAATCACAAGTTCCCTCTCCAGGCAGCAGGAGGTTAAAACACCCCCTTGGCTCTGATTACAGCAGGAAAGGGGTGTATGTTCCTGAGCCACTATTGAGAGATAATGCACACAAAACATGTCTCTTGTTTCATCACTCTTTCAGAATCAGGATTAGTTTTCTTTCTTTTGGCATAATCTAACATGTCAAGCACAAGCTACTAAGAACAAAATTTCCCCCAAAGGAAATTTCTCTTTCTCATCTTCATGTGCCATACCCTTAGCAACCCACTTACTACTAAGCACACACTTTGCCCCGAATCCCAAGCCATGGGGGGCTCTGGTGATCTGAGGGTGAAGCAATGTTCCCAAGTTCTCCTCTCCTCTAACAGACTTTGTTACAAAAGCACCAGCACAGCCTGCTCTACGCTCCTGTTGTTGGGTTTAGGGAGGTGTTACGCATTCATCTGCAAAGGGTATTTTGGCTACCAATATCAAAACAAAATGTTTTCCTCTTAATCTGTAGGGATGTAGTGATGCTGGCCATGGACATCACCATCCTGTGACCAGGTGGGCCATATGGGGCTGAGGGTTATGTGCTGCCACTGCTGCAGCACCGGAGGGTGGGAGGGCAATGGCTTGGCTGGGGGTCTGGGGAAAGGCACAGGGCCTTAGAAATGTTCTAGGGTCAGAAAAGAGACTTGGCACTGCTTCAGAATTTGTTTTATCAAAAAATAGCAGTGAAACACTCATTAATTTAAGGCTCCTCTATTCGACTGGAATTCTACCAATTGTATTTCTGAAATCCCAGCAGGAGCCTGAGATGCTGCAATGGAATGGAAATGTTACATATGGATAGTTCAGCGATTCCTTTGGGAGATACACAGGACACCACAAAAGAACAGGGAAGACAGTGCCTGAAAAACAGAGGGTTGCGTGAGGAGCATGTACAGTGTTAGTTTTACACCCTGATGCCTTTTGCAGAAACTCCTCAGCTCTTAAAATCTCCACTTACACCCTTGGCCTGTTCTGTGTATCTGTGCCTGCAACACCCATGGACGTTGCAGATTCTGAGAGAGATGCAGATAATACCAGACTGAATAAAATAGCCCGTTGAGAATGGTGCCAGGCACCACAACCGAGTACGAGAGGGGAATTGGCATCAGCTAGGACTATTTATGTCATATTGGGCAACGAACAGCACACGCCCTCGTGCACTTCCAAAATCTGTTCTGCAACTTCCATCAAGGCAAGGACATTTTGCCGCTCTCAAATGGTACATGTTTACTGTCATTTTAATGTTATTTTTACTAGGTAGATAATGAGGTAAAATTATAAGAAATTCCAAGAGTAAGTTGTTCCTTTTCCTATCAGGGCTTGATGAAAAGCTGACACCCTCATTCCATTCTGGGAGGGTTTAGAATCAGTTTTATATCCTTGGATTCTGAATGTATCTCATTCTCTATGGGACACGTTAAAATCCAGCTCCTTGCAGCCCTAGGCTTTGTTTTGTTGCATACTAACAGGAACCAGACCTCAGTCCTGCAGACAGATATTTTGATGCATTTCCTCCTATGTCTGTCTTGTTGTTTCTTGGAGGGTTCAAAAGCCTCTAAGATGACACACAAAGGTCTTTTCCATTACTAATATCTAAAATGCTTTGGGTACATTTTAAAAACAAGCATGATTTGGTTTTACCTTTCCATAACAGAATTTTCTAAGAGTATTATTATGTTATTTATCCCAGTGCTCCTTATATCAGGAATTGTGGCTATGAAGGAGATTGGAGCACATGCGATGACTCCAGATGGGCAACTGGGTCTCAGATCTTAAACCCAAAAAGATTTGGCTACATCCCAAACAGCTCCATTGCTACTCCATTGTTACTCTCTCCCTTTAAGTGTCTTACACCTTTTAAATTCAGGTGCTTGCAGTTTTCCATGCTGCAGGAAAACAAGTAGAAATGGTTTGTATGGCCAAAATTTGGCACAAGATCTGGAGGTCTGGAAGGGATTTATACAAATGTATGCACAAGCACGCACACAGACACTCACATTTCTGTACACAGTACCATTTTTTAGCTGCTTTTTAAATTATAGGAGTCCAGAAACACACAGAAAATTTCGAGGCTTTGGACACTTTGGGTGTGTCTGTTAAAGAAAAGTGCTTTTGGGCTTAGAGCTGAATTTTTGCAGGCCTTGCTCTGTATTGTGCCACAGCTTTTTAGCAGGTTTTGAAAGGCTGAGGTTTGTAAAGCAGCTACCGTAACTGCTGCAAACCTGCTTAGGGAACCTGTACGCATCTTCACTCAGGAATCTGTGCATTTCATGTGTATTTTTTAAATCTGTTTTTAATACATGCCTGTCAGAATGTGTGTGTTTTCACTAGGGCTGAGACCCACTGATGAACAGCAAGAATTCAAGTAACACTGTAAAGATAGGTGCATGAGACGTACTCAACTGTAATTGAACAGCAACAGTGGGCAATTGGAAACAATTCCTGTTCATGTGTTTAAGAAACCTACCAACAGTTCACATTTTAAAAGAATATTTTGGTCATTTTTCGCATGCTATGTATAACAGAGATTGCAATTTTTCATTACTTTCAGCATAAAACTTGAAGGAAATTAAGAGGGATTTGTAGATATTTGGACAGGAAAAGCTAATCAACAGCAGTGTGTCAAAGCTAATTTTTAGTTATATTCCTAATTTTTAATTGGATTTAAGATCAGTCCCTAATGTCATTTTAAGAAGGTTTCTATGGTTTACTGTATGCACAAATAAATGAAAAACTACTTTTGGTCTACAAGAATATTTTGCTTAGCATTCAACATTTAATACTACTTGATAATTTTTACAGTGTTTGTTTCTCACAGACCTTCTTCTTGTGTTTGATTTCTGCAAGTGTATCAACCAGTGTCATTCCTCGATTTGAAAAGGATATGCCAGAAGTGATAATTCAAACTAGTATTTGCAAACACTTTTTTTTTTCATGGAAATACAAACATATAAATAATTTAAAAGATTTTTCATTTGGCATGCCAGTGAATATGTTGTATTAACAGCTTTATTTCTTTAGCTAGTCAGATTATAGTCATAATTTGCTGTCTGGTAGCCACAAACTTTATTTCTTTTATAGTGTTTCATTTAATGGTCTCCCTTGTACTCTACAGGGTTTAGTTTGATGGAGGAAATAATTATGATTTTAACTAGTCTGTTCCATTGAGATTTAAGTGGAGTGTATTGTGCAGCTCTCTTTGTGTGTTCCAGTGCAATACCAAGTACAGTAAAACCCTTTACAGAGCTGAGGACAGCTACTGTCCTCCCACAGAAAGTGGAGCAAAACTTCTGTGGAGGTGGAGCGGGGGAAAAAGGAAACAGAGCTGACATTTTAAAAGCCACAGAGGGGGAAGCCAGGGTCCTTGCAGGCTGGTTATTGTAAGGGAATGGCTGGAAGGTTCAGAAATAGGATCCAGCTGTGCCCAGGTGGGCAAGAGGCCAATGGCCCCTGGGCTGTGCTCACCCCTGTGCTGGGGACAGCTCTGGGCCACTCGCAGCAGGAGAGACCTGGAGGGGCTGCAGCGTGTCCAGGGCAGGGAACGGAGCTGGGGAAGGGGCTGGAGCCCCAGGAGAGGCTGAGGGAGCTGGAAAGGGGCTCAGCCTGGAGAAAAGGAGGCTCAGGGGGGACCTTGTGGCTCTGCACCGCTCCATGACAGGAGGGGACAGCCGGGGGTCGTTGGGCTCTGCTCCCAGGGAACAGGAACAGGACAAGGGGAAATGGCCTCAGGCTGGGCCAGGGGAGGGTCAGGTTGGATATTAGGAAACTTCCCCAAAAGCAGAGGTCAAGCCCCTATCCCTGGAGGGCTTTCAAAGCCACGTGGATGTGGCACTTGGGGACGTGGGTTAGTGGCGGCCTTGGCAGCACTGTGTTAATGGTAGGACACAATGGCCTTAGAGGGCTTTTCCAAACTGAACTGCTCTGCAAACCCATGGAACAGATCAAAGGCAGGTAGGGCTTGTGCCGGTACATTTCTGGTGTGTTATTTTGATTGCTGCACTCAGGGAAATTGAGAATGATATTGGCTGCAGAGCAAGGGATTTACAGGCCTTTTCCTCTTGTTGCCTTAAGCTTTAAGTTGCAATGAAAACGATGGTGACCACCTGGACAGAGACCAGCAATACCCCAGCAATCAGAAAACAAAGCGCATGAGGACGTCCTTCAAACACCACCAGCTGCGGACAATGAAGTCATACTTTGCTATTAACCACAATCCCGATGCCAAGGACTTGAAACAGCTAGCTCAGAAAACCGGCCTCACCAAAAGAGTTCTTCAGGTAGGAGCCATCTTTTGCCTTGAAAAGTAATCAAAGTATCAATTTTGTGTTTAAAAAGCCATGGATTTTGCTGGTTTTCAAGATATTACTAATAATTTGTACCTTCTCCGAGACTAAGTTAACTCCCAGAAAGTATGAGAAGAGTTATTTCTCTTCAGTTTCTCTAAAGCAGATCACTTGGGTTCTAAATTTTATGAGAGTTGTGACAGTTTGGGGCCCTGCTTGTTTTCCTGGAGTTCTTTAATTCTGGTGCATGTTTTAGTTTCCAGGCTGCCGTAAAAAAAAAAGTGACTTATTTTAGTGTGCTCACTGTAAATAGAGAGCTTTTAGTTTAGAAATTCGGAAAACATGTCAGTGTTTACCTCTGTAAGAAATTAATCAACAGTTTAAATTCATTTTCTCAGAACAAGGAGGAGGGCTTTTCATTCATAACTGAAGTGGATGTAAATGAAATTTTTCGAAAACTTTTACTCATAGTTTAGTAACTTAGAAGGAAACAAAACTGCATTTTAAAAGTACTTTTTCTTGCTCATGGGAACACACTCCTTTTGAGGTATTGTGGGAAGGAAAGGGAACAGTATTAGTTGATTCAGCTGCATTTTAATTTATAGTTCTGACTCAAGAAATCCATTTTAATGAGCACTTACCCAAATGCTATACCTAAAGATAAACTTGGATGTATAGGAGCCATGGCATTCCAGGATTTATTGCTGAAAGTTTTAAATGGGTCTTAATTGTAGAAAAAGGATTTGTGACCTTCCTAGAGACAGGTAGGGCTGTGAGCCCCATCTGGGAAGCATCGTGGACAGCTCACAAGTCACAGGCAAGTGGAGGGCAGGAGACAACTACTGAGGAAAACTGAATTCACTGGAGGGATCCTGGGGCTTACAGAGCTGACACCTACCAGAAGAAGGAGCAAAGGTTTTGTAGGCTCCCCAGTAAAATGACGAACTGTACGTAATGATTCTCGTGGCTGCGTTCTCATAGCTGCATTGGGTTTGTTTTTCTGAGGCTGTGAAGGAGCAGATTCCTCTGACAGAGTGAACATCCCAGCACCTGATGTGGTGTCTCCCAGCAGCTGTCCTTAAACCACACACATGGCTGAAATAATTTACTGCATTGGTCTATCCTTAGGTTGACCCTTCTTCTCTATTTTACGCTCAGAATTTAGACACATTGGTGATACCAGGTCTGGCCATTCGCACTTGAATTACCTGAGAAACTGCACATCAGTGTCTAGGAAGTGTCTTTCTCTTGATCATCTTTCTGTTCTCTCTTGTCGTTCCACACCAACTTTGATTTCCATCTCTCTCTTCTCACTGAATAGGTCTTTCCTTGCATCTTTTTTCCAAGTTATTGTCTCTGTTTCTTCCTACTCAGAATGTATTTCCTTGTCTCCAAAATTGGACTCCACCCCGTTACTCTTCTTTTCCTGTTTCGGTTTCTTCATTGCTTCTTCACTCCTTCTTAAACATATTACTGTTTGCAGTTTTAAGGTGCTTTGTGGTTCTTCTTTTTGTTCTGTTGCAGAACTTTACAATTCCACCAAAGTTTTGTTATCATTTTGGTGTTTGGTGTTTCACTTCTTTTACTTTCAGAGTTAAATACTCCTTTATGTCCGAGCTCCTTTAGCTGCAGTGGTGGAAGAAAATAGATGGTGGTGAGGATTGTTCCCTGAGGATGATGCTGTTGGAGGCAATGCCAGAAAATGGAGTGATACTTTGTCTGCTATCACTTGAGTTTTCCTGCCTCTTATGAGCACTCTCTAGTCATGGATGTTTTGTTTGAAAATTTATTTGGGCCATGAGAACACAAAGTTGTATTTTGTATGTTTTAGAACTTTTCTGCCCAGTTGGTTTATCTCTACCTGTGAGTGGCAATTAAGTTCACATATGTGAATTTTAGGGCTGCTCTTTGCTGGGAAAACTTGTCATGAAGTTGGTTACTGATACAGTGTCACTTGTTAATTCTTTGGAGCCAGAAAGGCTGGCATTCCATCTGTGTCACTTACTGCACACAAAGTGATTCACTGACACCACTGATGGAAACAAGCATCATTAGCAGCAGCCTGTCCCACACCCCAGAGGTGTACAGGCACAATTCCAGGAGCCAGAACTCAGCCACACTCCCTAATAGGTATTTGTGAGCTGTGGGGTTTTCTGGGTGTTCACATCTCCATTCAGCTGGTGAAGGATCCTGGCTCTGGGGACACATTTCATAGAATTTATTTTAAGGGGAAATGCAGGGCAGCAGATCAGGAGAAAGGTGCATTTCCTAAACACACAGAGCAGAGCTCCTGGTGATTTAGGGAACAGCTGTAGTACCCTTGCTGTAGAGACAGCCCCACATGACACATAATGAGGGGACTTGGTAGATGAGCAGAGAATTTGAGGATTTTCTAAATGCTCTGTGATACTGGAGTTGGAAGCCCTGACTGATGTCTTTGCTTTATACACAATTTGTCACCAGCTGCACATGTCCAGTGGTGGGATGGCCTGGAAATGTAACACTCTGCTTCTCACAATGCATTTCCTTCAATACCTTTGTAATGCACACTGTTCCCCCAAGGCAACCACATTAGAACCATAACAAACTTATTTATATTTTTAACACCTATTTTTATTTTGTTTCCTTCCAATTTAAGTTTACATTTGCGATTTAATTCATATATCTCTTGTATTACAGCTGGGGAACACAAGCCCTTTATTGTAAGCTATCATTTGTAATTAACGGCCCCAGCTAATTGTGAGCTAACTAATCCAACTGGCATAAATGCTGCTCTCTGGGGAACTGATCTTTCTTTCTGTGAGTTTAGAAAAGGAAGGTGAAAGTAGATAGCCCTGAGGAGGTGTGGTGTGTTAGCTATAGGTGTGTACCTCTTCTCTCCCAGGGGTCTGGAATAAGATTATCCACAGCCTAAGCACTCTAGCAACACAAAGCATCATTTTTCAGTGTGGGTCTTGTCACCACTTATTTTTTCTTGAATCAGTCCCCAGTAAAGTCGCTACCAGAACCCTACAGAGATCACTGCATGCATTTGGACTTTCCTGGTTCAGTTTTCAGTAGTCAACCAGCCTAAAATATTTCCGTCCCACACGGGGACCTGTGCTGCCCTTTGGTGAAGGTTTGCTTTAGGCTGCAGGCTTTTCCTGATCCCCCATTCATTAAACATCTCTTTGACTGTACAGTTACTAATTACAGCAGACTCATCACAGTGTGTGTGCAATGGGTGATTGTAGTCTGCTTCGTGGTGTTACATCCTCTCTGTTTTGTTTCTCCACTTACTAGTTAGTGAAATTCAGGGAACCTAGATGTCTCCAGGTAGTTGTATGAACGAGCAAAATTTGGTTTAAAAATTTGTTTTTAGCAGATGCTGTTCACACCGCTGATATGTAACAGATGCAGCAATGGAGGTGTTACAAACCAGAAAATAAAGTTATCTAAGGTGATGATCCCATTAACTTCAGTATCCAAGTCCCTCACAACACTTAGTGTGTTTATTTTCAACACTCCCTTATCATATGGAGATGTTATTTTATTCCTATTTGACTTGGTGGAGACAAAGAATTTGCTCCACAGATCACTGAAGAGGGAGTGCAATATTTTCACCTCAGTAAATATTATTCTGCCTAACTGCTGAGTGCCCAGCTCCACGCATCCAGCCCCGCTCACTGGAGTGTGGGAGCAGCAGTGCTGGGTCTTGCAGCTGCTTTTCATTTTTCACTGGGAGTTTTGGTCTGTATTTTCCCCTTTGATTTGAAATAGCTCAGCCTTGTACTGATACAGTTGGACAGAAACCCACTAAATACTTCCCAATGATTTTGTTTATTCTTCAGTCCTGAAGGAATTGTGTAATTGATGTGAGATAAGTCCTTCTGGAAGGATTCTTTCAGTTCTGTGTGTCTGTGTGGTTATTTCTGCCATGCCCTTCCAGGTGCATGGCCTGAGCTGCCCGTGGGAGCAGCGGGGCAACCTCGGCTCCAGCCCTGCATGCTGCTGTCCCTGCTGGGATAATGGCCAGGGCCACTGGCAGGGGCAGCCCCACGGTCCAGGGAGCAGCCCCCAGCTTTGGGAACAGCCGCAGGGAACAGCCCCACGGCCTGGGGAACAGCAGCCAGCTCCAAACTCCATTTCACAGTTGTTATCCTTTATACAGTTGCCAGAAGGTACTTTAAAGAAACCAACCACTAAATTATTTTGTGGAACAAATAGAAATGGTCTCTACCTGAAAGGTAACAAATCTTATGAAAGTTCCACTTGCTGTTTTTGCCGTTCCTGAGCAGTTGGTGCTTGAGCCTTTGTTGATTAAATGACCAGAGCAAAGTGCTTGGCTTCGCTTACAGCCCCTGCACACAAGGAGAGGACACTGCTTGGGAACGTGTCAGGCAAAAACATCAGTTTGGGGTTTGCCCCTTTTTGACCACATTGCTGGTCTGTAGCAGGGTCACTGCTATACTGTACTCTTATAAAATCATGGGAATATTTTTACCTGTGCTGGTTTAAGAGAACTTTTGTATGTGAAACTGATAAATAGCCTTTAAACAAAGTGTTTTAACAAAGCAAATGCCAACGTAAACTGGTTTAAAGTACTGAGGTTTCTGAAAGAAAGACTGTGGGGATGTGATTTATGCATGGCCCTTGAATTTGTGCCTGAGGATTATTTCCTTGTGGCATTCCCTGGAGAGAGTGTGAGACAGGGTGTGCACATTAAAGACTTTTGGCTGGAGGAGAAAGCTTTCCAGGGAAGGAAGAGTGCTCGATAGGGAGAATTTGCAGCTGGAGCATGCCTAGATGTGAAGAAGGATGAGAGAGGTGAAGCAGCCGAGGCAGGTCCGTCAGCTGGGGCTGCAGTGGGAGCACCCCCAGCTCCGCCCGCTCGGCTGCAGCGCTCCCTGCCTCCCTCCGGCTCAGAGCCCGTCCCGCGGCACGGCCGGGCAGCTCCAGAGCCAGCAGCAGAACCTCTGCACGGGCTGCCGTGTCCTCAGCAGTCCCACACGCTCACTTTCCCTGTCCTTCACTCAGATAGGCAAAGAATGCAAGAAGTAGAAACCTTGGAAAAAAAATTCGGTGTGGTTGCTATTCCTACTGAAATCACAGTTTTTGATGTAATGTTGGTCTTTAATACCTTTCCAGCCCCTTTTCCCAACGTTATTCCAGTACCGAAAACACTTGATAAAGGAAACAGGCATAGCAAAGGAAGCTGAAGCATTTGAGAAAGAATAAGAGAAGAGCAAGAAAGAGGGACAGTCCTTTCCACAGAGGGGAGCACTGCAGGCACTGGCATGTGAGGCAGCTGCGGGGGGAGCAGGAGCCCGTGGGAAGGCAGGATGGCCTGGGCTGTGCCAGCAGCACTTTGGTGGGAGATGGGCAGGAGATACAACCGGGGCAACTCCTGATTTTGTCCTCATCAGGTGCGTGGTGTCTGCCTCACCCAGACCAATGCTGCTGGGGTTGAGGTCTGTTGAGGATTCTGCACACTGCCAAATGTCTGAGCATCCTTTCACACACCCTGTGCAGACAGACTGCCAGCCTCTGTCCTGTGCCCACCCCTGGCCCAGGCAGGCTGTGTGTAGGGATTGAAGGAGAGGGAAGAAGGAATATTTTGCAGGCAGAGGCCACTTCTCGTGGCTAGGACTACTTTTCTAATATGTTACCAGTGAAAACATCTTTCCCAATTCCAGCACTGATGAATTTGTGAATGTGCTTTTGTGCTTTTAAACACTGCAGGTCTTTAAATGCTACCCTGTTATATTAAACTATTTCAGGTTTGGTTTCAAAATGCTCGAGCCAAATTCAGACGGAACCTCTTACGTCAAGAAAACACAGGGGTGGATAAGACTTCAGACTCAACACTCCAAGCAGGGACCCCATCAGGTCCTGCCTCAGAAATATCCAATGCCTCCATGAGTCCATCCAGCACTCCCACTACTTTAACAGACTTGACTAATCCCACTATGCCAACTGTGACGTCGGTCTTGACATCAGTGCCCGGAAGTCTTGAGGTTCATGAATCTCGAAGTCCTTCACAGACAACTCTTACAAATCTTTTCTGATGACTCTTTCTTAATAATTTCTTTAAAAAAGAAATTATTCTTAGCTGAAATTCCAAGTGTATTTTAATAGAGGCTTTGAGCAACTGACTAACCACAATTAGGATCTCTCCTAAAAAACAGAAGGAAATGTAGTGTTCTGGTATTATGGAGTATGGACTTGAAGAATAACTTGGAAGATCTATTGCAACACAACATTTGTGTAACTGTACAGTTTTGTGGACTGAGCAAGGGAAACAGCAATTAATTTAAGTTGGCTAAAGCTTCTGTATTTTCAAAGACTGCCATGTGCCTTATATACTGTTTTATCTACATTCTTTGGATTCCATGTCCACTTCTCTCTTTTTCTCTCTGTATATTTATGACCAGGGCAAAAATGTTAAAGAGTTTGTTACTTTGAATAGTCCTAAGCCTTTCATTGGTTGCTTTGTTGTTTTAGAATTTTAAGGTCGAAGTCTGTTCGAATACCAGAATTTGTAAAATCTAACCAGTAATAAAACCACTTATGGAAACTACTTGGTAATGGCTGCAGTTACATTTAACATTAGTGTCACGATTGAGGTAGGCTGACTGGATCTAAAAGGGTTAGAAAAATGCGCTTCAAACACAGTGTCTGCCTAGGAAAACCCCTGAATATGATGTACACATTCATTTGGTTCCCAAAATATATATGGGTGAGAAATCCAGCTTATACAACAGTCTAAGTATCGTCATTGTAGAGAAATAATGTTAGTTGCAGGTAGAAGTTATCAGATTATGTTAAAACTCAAACAGAAGAACCACATTTCATTTTGCCACGTGAAGGAAACCTGACTTTGGCCAGCATGTATGAATGTTGCTTTTGTGCAAGGTGTGGCTTGTCCCTTGTCCTGGAGGAGGCCTGGGGGTCCCACAGCTGTGTGTCCCCAGCTGGGCCATCATGGAGGTGGACACCGGGAAGGGTTTGCCCTAGGGAAAAGACAGAAGTATTGCAGTTATTTTACAGCACTGGTGGGCAAAGTTGAGGCAAAATTATGTTTTATAAAGTCACAGCCTTACATTTTTGTAATGGCTTGAAGGAATAAAAAGCCAAGGAAGAATATGTTATTGACACTGAAAGTGGTTGTTCCTTTAGTGATTATGGACCTTTCAATACGATTGAATTCCTTCTCCCCAAAAATCTCTGCAGAATATCTCATATTTTGAGGTTTTTTTCCTATTGTTTTTAAAGTTGCTTTTCTGTAATAAAAGAAATACCTCAGCAAAGTTTAAATATGTGTAAGGACGAGTCTACACTATGCTGTTTGCCCAGCAGGTTTAGAGGTTTGGAGTGGTACATAAGATGCAGATGGTTGTTCCTTTTCAAACCTGCTGCCATCAGTTCTTTCAGTCAGATGTTGGGTTATGCTGGCCAGCTCTCTAGAACTAATCCCTCATTCCCACTGCATCAGAATTGCTAAAAGATTTTTCCAAATAAACAGCAAGATAGGTGCCAAGATTTGTGTTCTTTGCCCTTCTCAGGGCACTGAAGATGATTTTGTAGGCTGGACTTTTTCCTAACAGTGTTTTGGTTTTAAAAGTGCTACATTTATTCAGCTTTCTGGGCTGCAAATTTGCTATTCTTCTGCAAGCCAAATTCCAATTGAGATCAGGGAGAGATTTCAGAGCATGAGGACTATGGGATAGAAAAGCTGACATAATTAGGTCATTTATTAACCTTTTTTACACTTCAGCTTAAAAAACCCCACAGGTGAGCTATGGGTAAAGCAGGACAGTCCTCAAAGATGGGAACTAGCTGAGATCTGGGAGAGGGATTGGGATCTGGTCACCAAACCCAGGGGTGGCAGGGTCCCTTGATTTTACGCACAGTGACGAGACATTAAAAGAGTGTTGTGTTGAATTTATAAATGTTACAGGTTTATCCAGGACATTTTTCCTCATAATCCAAATGTCTGCTAAGGATGGTGTGCTGGTTGGTGGACTGTAACAGATACATATCTGCCTTTCAAAGCTGTTCTGACACGGAGGTTCTGCTGTTTGTAACGTTTTGTACGTTGTCAATCACCTTGGCTTTTTTTTTTTTTTTGTACATGCTAAGCTGGATCTTTTCTTGATTTAAAAGGCAATTTTGGTCCACTGTTAAATGGTTACAGCCCTTAATTAAAACCCTGTGTATTAACCTGTGAACAGTTTAAAAATTCTGAATCCTGAATCCGAAGTGTCACGGCAGATGTAGCGGAGAACAATTCCAATGGTTCTTTAAAATTGTACTGCTATTATTTGTGATCTTGTATCTTAACTACCTGAATCCATGTGGATGGAAATACCTTTCAAATCAATTCTCAATATTGCCTTTTCAAACACCTGACCTTCATGAAGGGGAATACTCTCATGTTAATCTTATCTGAAACCTATACGAGACAATTAGAGAAATTGTCTGGTTTAATCAAATCAGGGATTTTGCATATAAATAAGAGACAATATTCTATGTAGGGTCTTTATGTAGGTGCATTAGGATTCACTCTGGCTCCGATGACCTATGTTGTCCCCATGACTGTTTCAATCCTGTGGTATTGTTTGGTTGTTTAGAGCTTGTTGGTTTTGAATGCTGTACATTTTTTTACTACTGCAATCCTAATGTTTCTTCACATTCTTGTACAGTTCCACATTTGATGTATTAGTCTGAAATTCTGTTAAAAACATGAACAAAAATGGAAATGATATTTCTTTGGAAGTGTATTTTTACTGTATATCTAATTTGAATTAGTTGAACATACTTCTTTACATTTTGCATGATAGGTGTGTAGTTAATTTTTTAAATATGAAAGAGACTTAATAGTAACTTAGAACAAGAATATAATGAAACTATACAAATATGGAAATACATACAATGATTTGCTACTTTTTGACTCAAGAAGCTTTTTGAAATACATTTTACCTAATTTATTTAAGATAATGCAGATATTCTGTCTCTGAGTTCATAGATAATACAGAATATAAGAGGGGGTTACGTACTAGAAAAACTTTCAGGTCACTTTGGTACTCACCAGCACACTGGATTATTCTTGTCAAACAGAGAATGGATATATTTTAAGAATGCTGGATATATTTTGATCTGCAGCAGAGAGGGGTGAGATTGCTGCAAGTGATATGTAAACACAGTTTAAAATTTATTGACTCTGTTAATTGCTACATTTCATAAAACTTATTTTTTATTCAAATTATCTAAGTTTGGGAAGAGAAGGCCAAGCATCATTATACTAATGAAGAAGTTGAATGTGTGCCCTGGAAGCAAAAGTCAATTTATCAAATATACTGTGGATGCAGAAGGGGCCTCCAAGATATTTTGGTTTTCAAACTATCTTTTCCTCCTGGCTGTTTAAAAACCCCACATAATTAAGCTGCTTTCCTATAAATGTTTGCTATGTTTTTGTCTGTTGGAAGGAAGCTTAGGCACCTGTAAGAACAATCTTCATCTAAAGGAAAAGGAGAGAAGGACACAAATCAAAACAAGGATCAGATTTCGTACTTAGGTGTGATGATGGCAAAGATGCCCAGGCCACTGAAGAAGTTGTGTGTTTTCATGCTGATGTCTTCAGGGACCTAATAATGCTCAGAAGGAAGGATTTGAATTGAAAGTAGGTGATTTATGATTTTTTTTTTGTTTCTAACCTCAGTAAGCCAGAGCTAATTACATCATTCTGTCTCTGTTCTTAAAATGCAATTTTGCATAAATTACCATCAGGAAGGGTCATAACATCAGTGTGAAGAGGTAAGCCCGGAGTTTGGAAGGAGGATTTTTTCTGCTTTTCTCCACTTCCCATGTCTTTAACCCTGGTTCTTCCCCAGGCTGCATCAGGAGCTGCTGGCAGTGCCTGAGCCGATGTCACTGGTGGCTCTGTCCCTGCTCCCCCCCGCTGACACTTCTGTGCCTCCCATGCTGGCACTGCCCAAGCTCCAGCACTGCCCCCCCTCACTCACCTCAACACTCAGTGGAGTTTCTCCTACTCCCGCAGGGATTTACCCCTTCTGAGTGAGGAGGATTTACACCATCCCTGGCAGCAGCTCATTTGTGCAGAGCTGAAATCAGTCTGTAAATGGAGTGGCCTGTAGCTTTCTGAGGTCCCTCTCAGCTGCCTTTGCACAGGCTGCAGGTGAAACATTGCTGCACCCAGAGGGGAGCAGGCACCAAACAAATTCCTGCCAGCATCAGACCTGTCCATGTCCAGGAGACAGAGCCCAGCCCAAAAATTATTTCCACTCAAGCAGCAAATGCTGACTAATAGTTAGAAATTTATATTACTGCCATTTCTGCTGCAATTGTACTCTCCTCCCAACCTTTCAGACTCGTTAAACAAGTGCTCCACACCAGAATTCCACCTGGGAAAACCAGAGCTGAGCTGGACCAGGGTGAGTGGCATTTATCAATTCAACAGTTCCTTTTCTCAAGGACTGGGTAAAAAGATACACTGGGCATTTAATGGATTTCTGCTCCAATTAGTATGATGTTAGCAGCTCTTTCTGGCCTAATAACTGGATTTTTGTAATAACTAAAGCCAGTAAATATTTTTTTTATTTTAATTTGAGAAAAACATAGTACTTAAAATACACAACCTGCTGTCAGTAAATTCAGACCTTGCAAAATCATTTATTGTACTAATGCATAACACTGTGCAAATTATTATTTCTTGAGAAAACCATTTCTGTGCAAGTTCTTCTTTGCCCTGTAAAAGGCATGGCTCTGCACATATATTTACCCAGCTTGTTTACATGCCACTGTATCAATTTATTACATTGTAAAATTCAGCACTTAACAGGAAGTTACACTTTTGCAACAACATCTAGAAAATAGGAAATAATTAAGCTTTTTGTTAAAGAAAGAAATCTGTTCTTTCCCCGGCATAGTTTAGCCCAGTAGCTATGGGGGGGAGGAAAGCAACCAAAACAAGAGGGACACAAATATTTGGAAAGCATGACTTCACTCTGTGGTGACCTGTTTTAACTGATAAATCTCAGGGATGCCTCTCTCCAGTGCACCCACATCCCGGGGTGCTTGGTGCTGGAAAGCCACAGTGGACCTGCAGCACTGAAACAACCACGTGTTTTTCTTGCAGTGACACAAAACTACTGAGGCTGTTATCTGTCCATGGCACAGTAATTACTGTGAATATAATGTTCCTTGGTTCCTGCTCAAAACCAGTGAGAAGATCCTCAGGCTTTGGTAATTTAGTGTTCCTAGAAGAGGGTATTGATTTTCCATGGGCATAGTGGTCTGATAGAGAGTATCAGTGGTAAGGAGCCCTAATCCATGGACTGATTGTGTTGGCTGAAGCCTGTAGCAGGCAGCCAGAAATGAATCCTTCCCTACACAGAGCTGGCCCCCAAATTCTCCCAGTGGCTCTCCAGACGCAGATCTTACAGCTCTCCTTGATGACTGAAGGAAGGAACGAGTCCAAGGGACATATTCATGTTCTTATCAGAGTGCACAGGTTCCAAATATTCTTTTCTGATTTCAATCTCCAGCCTACACAAACTGCATTTTCACCAACTACTTCTTTTGCCTTCCCACATAATTTCGTTGTGTTTCATCAGTCATTTTTGCTGTCCTTCTTCTGGAGATGAAGACTAACAAAAGAGGTACTCTGTAATATGGCTTTGCAGGCTGTGTTTGAGCAAGAAGCTGATGCCAAGTCTCGCCCAAGTCTGGGCAGAGATTCTGGGAATGTGGAAAGAGCAGTTTCTGAGAGGCTGGTCTATCACCCACAGTCAGACAAGAGGGTAAAGAGACATCATTGCTTGGACCAAGTCTCCGAAGATATCTCACCTCTTGAACCCAGACCTTCTGAGAATTTGTTAATGGTCCTATGAAACATTTTGAGGCAGAAGAACACTTTATTTACTGTTGCTTTTATGATTATCCCAGACAGGCAGTTGCAGCTCTTTCCCACTCCCTGCTGGAGCACAGGCTGTGTCTGGTGGATTTAACCCTGCTGACCACAGACTCACCTTTGTTAGTCCACATGCACAGATCCCTTAGAAGCAGCTCAAAAGCTTTTGTATCCACTTTTGTTCCTGTATGATCTGACTGTTTCTGAGAAGCTGGCAGACAAGTGTGAGCTGCCCATGGACTGGGGTGAGGAGAGGTTCCATAGCCAGGAGCTTGTGCTTCTCTTTGAAAGGGGGCTCTTCCCCCAGTGCTGGCTGCAGTGCTCACCTTCACCTGGCCAGGGCTTGTAGGAGAGTCCTTGGGATGGGCCCTGCCAGCTGCTGATGCATTTTGGAGCTGATGTTATGCTTAAAAAAATCAGCCATGGGTGTTCCTACCACCTCGTTCAGTCACCTCTGGTTAACGCAGAGCCAGAGTTTCTCCATTTCATCCCCGTTGGTGCTGACTCCTCACCCAGCATGCTGAATGACAGCACAGGTTACAGCACAGCCAGTGTCACTCCTGTACAGAAATAAACCCAGCCACCCACACTCGAGAGGCTTTTTAACATAACGAGGGCCATTTGTGGCCTTCATTTCTCTGAATGTCTCTTCCAGTTCTGCCCCCATTGTGCGTGTGGAATTCAAGAGTCCATGTTAGATTAATCTAAAAGCTGTACAATGCTATTTTCTGTTATTCTTTACTCTTCAGTTCCCTGAGTGCAGACAGTTCCTACCCACGTTTTGTGTCCATACTCTTTCTATCACTCTGTTTTATCCCAGAGATTATAGACTGTGCACACCAACACTCACTGGCACTGACAGGATTCTCCAGAGTCCCTTCTGGCTATTTCAGCACAAAAGAGGAATCTCAGAAAAGACATTGGCAGCTATTTGTAGAACTACTTTCTCCTCACGAAACAGCTCCAGCTCCTGGGGATCTGTGTTGGGAGCACAAGGTGTGTTGCAGCCTTACATGCAGGTACCATCATTATCAGCTGCCTTGGAACAAAAGCTGGGCTGCTTTTATGGGATCTGCATAAAAATATAATCCATTTTAATTCTAGAATTATACTGGAGCTGATGCCAGGCATTAGAGAGAAGAATGTGTTTCTGGCAGGACTCCAGGTATTTCTGTTCTTTCTTTTTCTGCCTGTTGGCTGGAGCAGAGGCCAGGGCAGCACTCCTGCCTCCTGCTTCCACCACAGACGCTCTGTGGCCAGCACAGGGAGGCTGGCCAGAGGTTACTTACTGTTATTTTGAGAAAGTACTTTGAAGTCCTTGAGTGAACAGTGCCAAACTGGAGCAAAAGGCAAAGTGGAAGTCATTGCACTTCCCATGGGAGGCCATGAGAAAATGGCACTGCAGCAGATGAGTGTGACCATACGTGTGCAGCTCCAGTCTCACCTCTGAGTCCTGACTGCTGCTGACCCGGCCCTGCTGACGACAGGAGGGCCTGGCTTAGGTTACTTTGGAGAACAGAAACCAGAAACTGTTGCACCTCCCTTTAGGGATTTGCAGGATGTGTGAGAAGGCACAAATCAATCCCACACAACAGACTCAGAGGAATTCAGATCGGAAGGTACTGAAGGGGATCTCTGCTTCCCAGGAAGGAGGCACTAGACTGTAACTATGGTACCTGGAGATGGGAAAGCAGGGACCGGTGATGCAGGGCTGTGGGAAACTGAACACAGCCAGCACAGGCATGCCTGACAGCATCAGCAGTCTGTCCTCTCCCTTCCCTGAGAGGTAAATCCAAGCAGCTTTACAACTGAAAGAAGGCAAAGACCCATTTCTGTACAAAACCCACGGAGCAGTGTTTGGGAAGAGCAGTGGGCCTGGGGGGCAGGAGTGCAGCATTCCCAGAATAAGGAGAAGTCAGTGTGTTAGGGGTGATGCCACCTCTGGCCTTCAGGAAGGTTTTTGGTTTGAGGAACAATTTCAGACTCCTTCTGCACAGGTCAGGCAGAAAACTGGCTCTGGTGTGTGTAACAATACCTGACTGTCCCACCCTCCCCTGGCAGCTCTGGAAGGGAAGAGGTGCAGGAGTGTCAGAGGCTGTGTGCTCTCTCTCCCACTGCCAAGTGCTCTGTCAGAAATGTGAAGGAGACAAACCCAGCTATGGCACATGCTGCCTTTGTACCCCAAACTGCTCTTTGCTGCTGTAAGCTGGCTCTCTTCACTAAATGTATTTACTTAGCAGCAGATCTGTTGTTACATATGAATAATTGACAAGGAAAATGTCACTTACTGCACGGGTGCTGCATGATTCTGGCTGCTGAGTTTCCAACACTACAAAGCCTGGAACAGGAAGCTCTAAACCCAATTTCTCCTTTTACAGAGTTGAATTTTGGGTATGTTTCTTATCTTGGTGCATTACCAAACTGTTGAAAGTGACAAAACCAGATGTCATAAAATGCAGGGAAAATGCAGCTGGACTGAACCTCGAGTATTAACAAAGCCAATTCCCCTGAGAGACACTAATCTTATACCTTCAAACCCAGGAAAGATTCAGTTAAACTCACAATTGTTTTATAGTCTCTGTAGAACCATAGCAGCTTAGGGATCCTTTGTTATTCCTCCATAAAGAGGAAAGTTATAGTGAAAGTGCCCTCCTTAAGTTGGGTGTTTTTAAATACTAACGTTTATTGCTCTGCAGTTTCTCTTTATGTGTGCACAGAGAGAAAGAACACACCTCACCACACAGGCCTATTTTTAGAAACAATAAAAGAGCCCTCTGCTAATAACTGGTTACTGTTTTGCCATTTGCATGGCTGATCACTATTAATGATTCAGCTAAGGATTCATCAGGGAGGCTGCAAGGCTGGGGTTCTGCAGGATAAGGTTGGCAGTGCTCAGGAACACAGAGTGTGTGCAGAGCTGGCACCTCTCTGGCAAAGCTCCTGTGGTGGGACACACACACAACCCCCCCTCTGGGTCCTGTGTGCCAAACCTGTCTGTCCCCATCCTTCCATTAATTTCCAAAAATGGCCTGATGGAGCCCAGCTGCAGCAATGTCTTTGGATTAACACTAAATCTCCAGATTCTCCTGCTACTGAACATAGTCTTTCCCAGAGCTCCTGCTTTGGGCTTACAGTCCTCTACACAGAGGCACAGCACCAGGGAGCAAACTGCTCTTCAGACTTCCTAACAGTTTCTAGAATGTTTAGGATATAGGAAGAACAAGCAGTAAATACCTAAACAACACCTGCTTTATTGTCCTTACTGCTTTTGGACACAGACCAAGACTAAAAGCAGTAATCTGCAGCACACAGTTGTGGGGGTTTATCAGGTGAGAACCTGATCAGCTCAGTGGAGCAGCCAGGCCACATTTCCAGCTGCCCCAGCAGCTTCTGGCCCACAGCCCCCAGTCCCAGGCATGGTGGGACCCCCAGCCAGGCAGGTGGAGCCGGGGGACCCACCCCACATCATCTCACCACTGCTCCATTGTACAAAATATCTGTTAAAAAATGCAGCTTTGCCTGTGCTTTCCACAAGATCATCTCTGCTATTTTAAGGGGGCATGAATGAAAAATGAGTTTATGTGCTCTTGGCATGGCATCTGGATTGTCAAAGCATTGCATTGCCGACCCTGAGTAAAGGTCTGAACTATGACATAAAAGGATTACCAGCAGATCAGTTGTGTTGGTGCAGAGCTCAGCCATACATCTGTGTGTAGGGAACACAGCACTTTCCTTGCAAGCTGAGCCCCGTGCATCTCACAGGACATTAATGCAAAAGTGGGAAAAATCCAATCCTAATCTTCTAGAGAGTGAAACACTGATACAACATGTCTTGCCCTGTCATCACCTGTTGCTAAGGGTTGAGATATTCCCAGTGTCAGAAGGAGACTGTGAATGAGGAGTGCATTTTGATGAGTGCTGAGGAGGAGAGATTCTCAGGAACTGCTGGAAATTCTGCTGTTTTATAGTGTGTAAAATATACCTGACCCGAGGCAGTGGATCAGCAGGGGCAGCCTGAGGTGCACGCACTGAAAACATCTCCTTTTGAGCTACTGACACATTTAGCAGCTGCCAGTCAAGGAGGCGAGCTGATCCTCTCTTAAGCAGACCTCCTCACAACCTATTGTTGCAAAGGCCTAAAACGTGGCTCCTTCTCCAGCGTTCCCTCGGCCCAGATCGAGCATCTCTTCGAGCTTCATATTCTCCTTACATTCCTCTTTTCATCTTTTGTGTGCCGCTGTCTCTCTTCCACCTGCCGCCTCCCCAGTGCCACCTGCTTGCCTCCGTGCCTTGGGCTCCTTTGTTCGTGTCCCTTGTCCCTGCTCCCCGGGGAAGGCAGCACCGGGGGCGCATTGTCCCAGCTTGCTCCCCCAGGGCTTTTCTTGCAAACTCGTCATTGCAACCGCAGCCTCGCCTTGCGTCACCAGGGCACCGGCACCGCTCCACCGGCACAGACAAAGCCGGGGAAGGAAGGAGCCCCAGCAGGCAAGGAGCCAGCACAGCAGTGACACAGACACACAGAGCCCTGCAGGGCTCACTGGGATCCAGCACAGCAGTGACACAAACACACAGAGCCCTGCAGGGCTCACTGGGATCCAGCACAGCAGTGACACAGACACACAGAGCCCTGCAGGACTCACTGGGATCCAGCACAGCAGTGACACAGACACACAGAGCCCTGCAGGACTCACTGGGATCCAGGGACCTGCAGGGCCAGAGAGCCAGAGCAGTGCAGGCCCACACAGGGAAACATACAGCAAAGCCAAAGAGTCACATCATCTTTTTTTGATGGCCAAACATCCATCTTGCCATTAAATTCTACTGGCAGCTCCATTGTCAGCTGTAAGAGTAGGGCTGAAGTGCTCCTTCCACTGCATTTGGTTGTGTCCTTGGATTTGGAAGATTTCTGTGCTGTGTGTGCTCATGCCCAGGTGGCCCCAGTGTCAGACACACAGCCCTGCTGGCACCACCACCCTGCACATCAGTAATGTTTACATTAGTAGGGGTTCCATTACTGTTGTTAGTAATAGTAGCAACCTAATACACTGTTTTCTGTGCTGTCTGGGAATTTATACCAGGTATTGGAAATTACAGTTCCCGAGTGCATCTGGTTGTGACTCAAACTATAATCACAGAATCACAGAATGGTTTGGCTTGGAAGGGATCTCCAAGTCCATAGCTGTAATCCCCTGCCACAAGCAGGGACACCTCAGCAGTGAACTGCAGCAGTCGAGGCAGGGGTCACACAAGTGTGCTGGGCCATCGTGGGGCCTCTTCAGCTAAAGCCACATCTGACACCAAGCCCACACGAGTGCCCAGTGCACAACCTCCAGGGAGCTGTGGGGTACAGGAATAGCACAACCTCACTGCTGTGGCTGCTGATCACCATTCCTTGTACCCCAGCAAGAACCTCCTGGGGGTGAAAATGCTCCCATTTCTCTGGAAAGTGAGGCTGGGATTGCCTCCTTCCAAACCCCAGTGGCTTTTGCAGCCTCATCGCACAAGGAAAAACATGAAGGGAAGTTCTGAATGTGTCACTGCAATAGGGAGGCTCCCGGGAGGCTCTGCCCGTTTTGGTGTCACACCGACACGGGGTGACAGCTCTGCATGCTCGGCCAGGGCCCTGCAAAACTCCTGCAGACTTTAACCCTGTGCAGCATGAAGTGTGTGTAGGTCTGAGGGTTCCCTGACCTGGAGAAAGGCCAGAGGCTCCCCCTTTCCCACAGCCTGCCAGCACAGAGTGTGTAAAACCTGTACACAAATAGTACGGCCCCGTGTTTGTGGGCACCGAGCAGAGCCCAGCAGAAGAACTGAAAGGCTCTGGGAAGTGGGGGCTCAGCGAGTCTCATTTAATTATGAGAGTGGTGCTGGCTCGGCTCAGCCCCACCCACATGCCATTTCACGCCTGATTTCTTCTCTGATTTCTTTGGGGAAAGAGAGGGAATTCGAGTGCATGTAATTTGGGTTAACAAGACGCATTATATGCAGCCTCATTCTTGTAAAAACTTTCACAGGGAAATCACCCAACCCATGGAGAGAAAAAATTCTCTCCTTATTGTAATTTTTCCAAGGCTAATCAAACTCTCACCATTATCCTATTGATCACAGGGAAGGTTTGATTTTCTACCGGTTGCCTAGTTAAGGTACAGTAGCTGTTGCTTGGCTTACTCCATGCTGTGAGTACAACAGAGATCAACCCTCCATTTCTATGCTCCTTTTTGTCCCTTTTCTAGATCCCTTTTCCTTCAAAGCTCACCTGCCTTTTGCTTTTGTGGTGCTCTACCTGCATTTCGCCTTCTCCTGTATCTGTGGAGCAACAAAAGGTGAAAAGCTAGGTTTGTACAATTAAAATTGTCGGAGTAAGAATGGGGAAAAGCAAAGATCCTGAACAGGTTTGAAAACAGGAGGCAAAGAAAAAGTTAGAGATGAATGCGGCATCCCCCAACAATATGGACAAAAAGATTCCATGTCCAGTCCCTGTGGGTGTGAGGAGCAAAAACTCCCTCCAGCTTGGAGCAGTAATGATAAGTGCGAGCCCTCGGCGGCGGTGGGCGGCCAGAGCTGGCTCTGAATGCACAAGGTGCGATGCTGCCATTGCTGCCCTGTGCTTTGTAGCCGCCAAAGCCGCTGTGCTGCGGGAGGAAACGCGGCCGGCTCCGTTTCAAGGTGCAGCCCCGTCCCTGTGGGAGCAGCTGCTGTGTGTCAGCGCAGCACGGAGCCCGGGCACAGCGACACAAGAGCAGCACGCTGGGGAAAGGTGCGGGCTTTGCTTTGCCTTCCCGTCTGAGGGTTTCTTTGGATGTGTTTTGTGTCCCTTCAAGTCACTTGGGAGTTTAGGAGAGCCAGAGAGAATAGCTTTTTCTGTCATTATTTGATAACCAATACAGTTCCCTTTGACCCTCTCCCCTCTTCCCAAAAAAGAAAGACCAGCTCAGCATTGTGTTATTTTTCAAAGCCTTTACAAATTAAGACAGTAACATGGAAATCCTCGTTGGGTTTCAGTTCATACTTCCTCCCATGCTGGGCTGAAATGGGGATTCTTTTGTGATGGCTGTGCTGCTTATTTTTTTAAAACCTCCTGAATTTGGCACACTGCCCTACTTTATTTTCTTTCCATTCTCTAGTGCTGCTCCCATTGGGAGGCTCATTCGCTTCTAATGCATGGTGTTATCTTTTGCAAGTTGAACTCTAAATCCCCGTGTTGTTTTTCCTTGCTTGTTATTCAGGTGCAGGGAATCTTAATGATGTCTCTTTGGCTGGTGGATGCTCTGGCTATGTGGCTTTAATTACTTTTATTAATGTGTTTTATAAAGTAAATTACAGATAAATGTTGGTTTTAACTGCAGCTTAGAGGTGGCACATCTGTGAGGCTGCACAGGCTTTCATTTGGGGGTGAAAGGCACAGTAACACCTTCCATAGCAAGAAGATGTTCCCAGGTGTGACTGGGAGAAGCTTTACTGAAGCAAAAGCTCCAAAACTACAAACTGGCACCTGCTGTGCAGAGGGACAGCAAAGGGAAAGGGAAGGAGCAGGACAACCTGTGGGTGAGGGCTGGAAAAAGGGACATGCCTGTGGCTCCACGGCCCCAGGGTGGATCCCTGCCCGGGGGATGAGCTCAGGGGCAGCTGGGCTGGCAGAGAGCATGGGGAGAAGGAGAAACATGTATTGGCATGGAGAGAGGCTGAATCTCTCTGAGTGCTCTGGACTGAACCAGGATTAGAGGATTTCGTGGAGGAAAATACGTCCTGGTGTCTGTAGTTTGTCTGGTGTTTTATTGAACCAAAGGTCCCATGTGAGCCATGCAGTGAGCAAGCAGTAAAATCATCCAACAATGCCTTGAAAACTGTTCTGTCTCTGAACACTGCACCTCTTGGGCACTGGTTGTGTTCTTCATCCCAGGAGTTCCTGTTACCTTGGACAACACACAGCCATTGCCAAAAATAAAAAATTAAAGCCGGGTAGTGTCTGAGTCATCGAGGTATTGAGAGGATGCAGCCTGGAAAACAAGCTGATGGGTTTTACTAAGTGGCAAATCTCCAGGCTGTTCTCGCCTTCCTGAGCTCTTGCCCTTCATTTCTATGCAAGAGACATTCTCGGTTTGGGGGATTCTTACCAGGAGCTTGTGAGAGAAATGTTGAAAAGGGATTTTTCCAGGTTGCCTTTTCCATCTTCCTGCTGCATTAGCTGCAGGTGGTGAAGCTGCTGTTTCGGCATTTCTTCTTCAAAAGCTACATCACGTAATATCGCTGAGATCACAAGGAGATGAGGAGAAAAATGGCCCTATAGGATTTTTGTTAAAAAAAGGATCCATCCATAAAAGATGAAAGGTTAAATTGCTTTTAGAAATACAGCAGTGTTTAAACAGGTGAGGATCCTCGGAAATGGAGTTTGGATTCAATAAAGTAGCCATGCAGAAGGGCAGGAGAAGGCCTTTCTTTGGAGGGAAATGTCACACTTTAGTGTTAATAAAATGTCTAGTGGTATAATAATAATGATAGCAATCAGGAGCCTTTATTTTTCACCTGGCAGGGCTGGTTCATGCGTGTTTTTTCAAAGCTACCTGCAATTCAGGAAAGAACAAAAAAAGAATCAGGCATGCATTGACTGAAAAATACCAGAGTGGAAGAGAAGAGAGCCAGAGCGGCCCAAGACTCCTGAATGTTACTGGGGAGATGAAGAGTGCTGCTCCCAGGTGGCAGGACATTTTCTTCCTCAGCTTTTTAGATGTTGCCTCCTCGCAGCTGTGTTGTAAAGACATCGCAGGAGATTTACAATCCTAAAAGAACATACAATGAAAATGTCAAAAGGAAAAGGCAATTGCAAACAATAGTTTTGCTCTGGACTGGCCCCCTCTATACGCTCCTTAGTGGTGATGTAGCACAAAGGCAATGATCACACAGCATTAGCTACTCTTGCATCTCTTGTATATTTGTCAGGTTTGATGTGTCAGAAGTTGGTGGAACAAAATTTGTCCCCCACATGCACAGATGTCACTTACAGCTTTCTGTGGAAAGAGAGGAAGAGCAGGAAACATTGGTCTTTTAGGGGCAGACAGCGACATCAGAGAAGATTATATATAACACACCAAGAGGTCTAATTATTGATTATCAGTACACACTAAAATGTAGAAATATCACTTTTCCTGCTTGACCTCTTTTCCCCACTAGCAGTTCCAGGGCATTGCTGGCTGTGCCCCTGTGGCACCTGGCTGATCTGTCACCCCAGCATGGGGCAGGGCAGGGTGGGCAGCGCAGATGCTCCCAGCAGTGTGTGCCACATCTGGCGTGTGAGGAGCTGCCAGCCTGCAGTGCTCACATGTGTGGAGCTGAGCCAGGGCACACATCTGGAAGGACCAGGCTGGCGCCTCCCAGAGAACTAATAGGCTGCAGGGACTTCTCTGCTCTAAACTCTCCTCTTGGCCTCATGCAGCAGCTGGCTGTGTTAGCTGGAGCATTAATATTTGTACTTTAATATTAATGTCAGATCACATACTCCAACCCCAGGAGCCAAGGCTCTTGAACAGTGCTTGCACGATGCAGCCACAAGCACTCACTCCAGCGTTTTCTCTAAGAGACTCCTCGACCATAGATTTGCTGCTCATGCTGGCCCAGAGTGTGTGTTGATGGGGAAGGTGCCAGCTCTTGTCAGTCACTAGTGTTGTCATGAATTAGCAGGGGCCACACAGGGTACAGCCATACGTGTCAGCCTTGTGAATGAGCGCTGGAGCAAGATGTGAGAATGTGAGCTCCTGCTCAGACAAAGTAGCAGGGAGGAAAGGAGCTCCCCTGGCCCAGGAGCTGCTCATCCTGCATGTCCACAGCATGAGCAGCCTTGCCCCACTCCCCCATCCAGTTACTGCACTGAGACCTGATGGCAGCACTGCTCCTGCAGCAGCTGGGAACATGGGGAGTGTTTTTGGTGTCAGCAAGGCTTTGTCCTTGGGTTTTGTGAAAAGCAGTGGGTTTGTGTATATTGGGACAAATAAAATCAGCTCAGGTCAAAGAGTGTACCAGGTGCTAGTAGGGAAAGTGCCCTGGTTTGTTTGCGTGATGGAGCTTCTGTTATCCAGAGCTGGAGGCTCTTGGGCATGTTTTGGCCTGGTGCCCCAGAACACATAGCCCTTGTTGGATTTTACAGCCAGTTAAACTCTAGACATGTTTCTGTGACAAGCTGACTCACCAGTCTCTTCCACCCCTCTGGCTCTGCTTCTAACAGCTCGCATGATTTTGTCACATGCCATTGGGCAATTTCTGGTTTTTCTTAAAGCCCAACTGCTGGACTCAAGACACTGTGTGAGGAATTGTAGTTGAGACAGCAGGAGGAAAAAAGAATCCCAGCACTTAGATTTAAGTTGTTGATATTTAGTGCTTTGAATTACTCTTTTGTGGTCTCATGAATGCAAATGCATCAGTTTTTAAAGCGCTTATTTCTAACAGTAAAAGAAATCTCACACAGTGGTAGAAATTAGAAGCATTAGGGAAAGTCTAATGAGACTAGAAACCCTCTGCAGTGTGTGCTGCTCATCTTCCTGTACTTACACCTTGCACAGCACATCATGGCTGCTGTGGGGTGTGGAGCAAACACCCAGAGCTCGTAGCTGTGTGTCCAGCACAGCCCGGAGCTGCCTGAGTGCTCTCGCTGTTGATTCAGCAGCAGCTCACTTGGGAGAGCTCTGGACTTATCTTCTGCCAGGGTAGCGTGTCTTTGTGACTAATTCTGATCCAGGATTTTCCTGGAAAAGAAAAATAACTCCGTGTCTGCCCAGATCTGTGTTGTGCTGCACATGTAGTTATTTGTGTATGTGGGTCAAATTCCTTTGCTTCCCAATGTCCTCTGGTAGGCATACAGTGAAGGGTGTAGAATAAATTTACACCCCAAAATCAGAAGCCAGATTACTTTTTAGAAGAACATCAGACAATTTTCATTCTGAAACTTGCATGGTGTGGAAATAAGAAGAAGTGAGTAAAAAGAGTTTATGGGTTTTGAGCACAAGATGGGTGTTGGCTAGGAAATTTCACTGATGAGGTATTTGCTACTGAACATCACGACTTTGTTCCACCAGAGCTCGGGACAGCAGAGTTGAGCTTGTGCTGCAAGGCTCCTGGACGCTTTTCCCTTCATCCTCCTTGTGATGCTGTGCTGTGTACAGGGCTGTGAGACAGGCTGCTCTGAAATTTCTCAGTGCTCCGTTCCAGCAGTGTTTAGGTTTGGCTGTAAAAATGTAGGTGCACTGTTACATGATGAAAAAACACATGAGAAGGGACAGTGCCACTCCTGGGTACAGCACTGGCAGCACAGTGAAACTGTCACCTGTTACCTTCGACTGACAGGGCAGGAGGAACCAGCAGAAGTTCTGGACTTTCAGAGGTGCCTCCAGCCTGAAGAATGTCCCAAGGATACAGAAGGAGGTATTTCTTGTACACAGATGTACTTATTAAACAGTGTCCTTTTGTGGATCGTGTGTTTTGAAAACGAAGGATGTACAAATGTGCCAGAAGGATTGTTGTGACTCTCTTGGCCAGCTGTCCGTGCCACCCGGCCCGGGGCTGTGAGCCCTGGCAGGGGAGGTGACCTCGGGTGCGGTGCCGTGAGCTGCGGTCCCTCGGGGCAGAGGCGGCTCCCGGCACAGCCCCGCTCCTCCTGCCGAGCACAGCCAGCCCCGCGGGGCTGTCCCGACCCCGGGGACACCTGGGCCTTTACTGACCCGACATCTCCTTGCCTTTATAGCCACTGCAGAACCGCCCTGCTGCTTTATCCGGGGCTCTGCTGCCTCTGCTCCTCCTCACTCCCACCAGCACTTTCTCTGGGAACTGGAGAGGCTGAAGCGAATAATAGATACAAATCATGACCAAAGAAGAAGTGATTGTCATTGCAAAAACGTATTTATTAATGATCTTCACATAATTCTCTGGGAGTGATATTCTGCAAGACAGAATTGTGATAGATTTCCACCAAATGGGAATATTTCCCTCCAGAAATGTGTAGCATTAAAGGGAGTAAAGAAGCTGAATGTGTTTCCTCCAGTCAGGAAAATGACGGATCAGGGACAAGAGACAATACATTAGTAAACAATATAAAAAATGTACATTTTGTCATTTTGTATTCCTGAGTTATTCTAAATCTGTGAATAAATCGAGAGCTTAAAGTCTCTGGAGCTGTTTTGAAGTCTCTTGCTTTCTATAAATATTGCATTTGCCTCAAGTAAGAATTTCTGACATGTATTAAAAAAATATACATTAGTAAAGCTTATAAAATAGATATTTGGAATGCTGTTATTGTTATTTTTTATTAAAAATACAGTTTAATGGAACAATTGAGTTCTACTTCAAAGTGTCAAAATTATTTTTCATGCTTTTTTCCCCGTGTTCTTTGAACTTTGTGGTTGAAGCTCTTATTTTCTGCTTCCTGACTTTGTCCCTGTTTGAAGCAGTCGTTCCCTGCACAGATATCACTCTCTGCTCCCCTTACTGCTCCAGTGGGATCCTCACACTGGGGGCTGGTGGCAGCTGGCCCTGATTAGCTGAGCTGGGAAGGTCAGGCCCAGTGTGGCCTGTGGACAGCTGGACAGTGTCACCTCTCCAGAGCAGACCTGAGGAACATGTTACAGCTGCTCCCGGGGTTCTCACGGGGAATTTCAGGGCAAATCAATGCCCAACAAGAGCCATGCCCTTGGTCAGCCTCACCAGAGGGGGTGAGGGCAGCTCTGTAACAAACTGACAAGTCTAGCTGCAAGGGGCAAGTCCTGAGTGTGATGGCACCGAGGAAACAGCTCGGGATTCTCCCCTTCGTGACACAGTTTGTCACCCGCTGTTCCCCACAGCCTGCAGAGGAGCTGACGGTTATCATGTGTTTGCAATATTTCGTCCAAGTAAGTCCAGAATGCTGGTTTTTTGTGACACTGGCCATGTACTGAGCTGACTTCCAGTCTAATTGCACATGCCACACGGACCTGGCATTAGCCAGCAATGCTGGATGCCCTGGCACAGAGCAGCCAGGGGCAGCGTTAGTGTGACCTGTGTCACCTGGCCACCCCTTCTGGCAGGTGGCTGCATATTTCAGCACTTGGAGCACTTATCAGTGAGCCCTGGAGCAGAGGCAGCTCTGGAAGAACAGTCTGTGTTTCTGAGCTCTGCAGCAGTTTCCTCATGGTCACACATTCCCAAGCAGCTGCTCAAAGCACTTGGCTCCACGCTGGAACAGCCAGGAGCTGGGAGAGCCTCTGGAGAACCTTGGCCAAAGACAGAACACGTGCTGCAGCCACAGCCTTCCATGGATTTGCATGCTCTGTATTCCACCTCCAGAATCACTTGGTTAAGGGAAAAATACAGGAACCTTTTACAGGAAATTTATTTTTTAATTTTCCTATTGCCAGTACAGGGCTAACTTCAGCTGGGACAATTTGAAGAATTTTCTGGAGAAAACAGTTACAGCTTTATCTCCAGAAATACACAGAATGATGCTGAAACTTGCAAGCAACTGACATGAACAGAACACACGAAACTGAACAGAAAACAAAGTCCACGAACAAAACACTACATAGATAAACAAAACACAATGTAAATGACCAGAACAGGGGAGGGGAGAGGCTGCAGCAACACACCAGAGGTTTTCTGTGGGTGTTATCTGCACTGTATGGCACCAGCCTGAACCATAGCAGTAATATCAAAGAGCTCTTCAACTTATTCATAATTAGCAGTGGGAATGCCCAGGCTTCGTTTTGTGCTCACAAAGGACCAGGCTGCGTCGAAGGGAACTGGAACTCTTTAATTAACTCCTTTCTAGAGCTTTCCTTTGTTGAGGTTTGCAGGCCCAGCGTTGCTGATGGAGGAGCCCTGTCCCCCCCCGCGTCTCGGAGCTGGGGCCACTCCGATGGCGGCACCCCCGGGGCAGAGAGCGGTGAGGGCCGGGAGCGGCGGGGCCGGGGGCGGCGGGGCCCGCTCTGCTCCCACAGCACTGCGGTGACCCCAGCCGGCCCTGCCCGTGAGGGTTCCAGCCGTGCCCGTGAGGGTTCCAGCCGTGCCCTGAGGGTTCCAGCCCTGCCCGTGAGGGTTCCAGCCCTGCCCGTGAGGGTCCCAGCCGTGCCCGTGAGGGTTCCAGCCGTGCCCGTGAGGGTTCCAGCCGTGCCCTGAGGGTTCCAGCCCTGCCCGTGAGGGTTCCAGCCGTGCCCGTGAGGGTCCCAGCCGTGCCCGTGAGGGTTCCAGCCGTGCCCGTGAGGGTTCCAGCCGTGCCCGTGAGGGTTCCGGCCCTGCCCTGCCCTGCCCTGCCGGCGGCCGTTGCCCAGCACAGGCTGCCCACAGCGGCTGCAGCGGGGCTGTGGGCGCCGTTCCTGAGGGGAGTGCAGTGGCCGCCATGTTCCGATAAGGGGTGTCCCACAGAGTTCAGGGCCCTGAGGGGCTCCGGGAGGAAGACGCGGCATTCCTCAGGTGCGAGGGGCTTCGGGCAAGGTTGTGACCTCTGCAAAGGCGGTAATTTATCCTCAAGGGGAGGAAATCCCAGAACTCGCTTGAGGGGAACAGTGAGAACTCGCTTAAGCACGGGGACCGCTCGCGCGGCGGCAGTGGCGGGAACCCCGTGAGGGACCAGCACTCACGAACGCCCGTGCCACGGAGGGCACGGCCGGGCAGCGCAGGCGGTGCCGCGGGGACCCAGCCGAGCAGCAGGAAGCCTGCGGAGGGCACCATGTGAGGAAACAGCGCCCAGAAGCCGACACCAGGTAAGGCTGGAGGGGAAACCGGCTGGAGGTGTGTGTGGGTGTGAGCTCGGTGGCTCCCCGAGGTGGGCTCGGCCCTGCGCGGGGCAGGCGGAGGGCACGGGGTCCTGGCTTGGGATGCACAAGCGCCTGGAACTTGGGCTGGCAGCGTCACAGCCCTTTATTAGGAGGGACGTGGGGTTTGGTTTTGGTGTGTGTCACACCTGAGCGCCGTGGAGATCGGCGGCTGCCAGGCAGGCAGACGGGCAGCGGGAGCAGGGCTGTGGGCAAGGGGCGGTTTGCCGTGGAGCAGAGTTCAGCTGTTCAGAGTCCAGTGTTGATTTTAAACAAGAGTTTGTGGAAGTCCTGTATCGGTGACTGCTCTGCGCTTTGGCTGTGTTTCATGTGGAGGTGCTGGCGCTCCTCATTTACCTCCCGCTGCAAGGTGTGAGGAGCCGGCAGTGCTGGCAGGTGCCGGGTTCGGCTGTCCTAGGTGTGCGGGCGCTGCCCGAGGTGTGCGGGCACTGCCCGAGGTGTGCGGATCCTGCCTGGGGTGTGCGGGCACTGCCCGAGGTGTGCGGATCCTGCCTGGGGTGTGCGGGCACTGCCCGAGGTGTGCGGGCACTGCCCGTGGTGTGCGGGTCCTGCCTGAGGTGTGCGGATGCTCCCCCAGGTGTGCGGGCACTGCCCGGGGTGTGCGGGTCCTGCCCGAGGTGTGCGGGTCCTGCCCGAGGTGTGCGGATGCTCCCCCAGGTGTGCGGATGCTCTCCCAGGTGTGCGGGGCCGCCCGGCCGTGCCGGGGCGCGGGGAGGGAACAGGGAGATATCTGCATACACCCGCTGTCAGGAAGAGCTGGGCAAGAAGCAGAGGATCTCTATGTCCAGGTATGCAGGAAAAAAGCCTGCACAGAGGTTTTCTTTTCTTTCCGTCTTTTAAATGCTACAGCGGCCTGGCCAGGTCCAGCAGGGTCAGGGATGCTCAGGGGTTGGGGCTGAGCAGGTTAAAGAGAGGACTGGTGACATCTTACTCTGAAATCCGGGGAGCTGGACAGCCTGTCAGGAGATTCAGTAAACCTCATTTTGACCAGGGAACTCCAGCGTGCTGGATATCCACTTATTTTCTGATGCTTTCACATGACAAATCTGCACCAGAGCATCGAAAAGTGTGAGGGTAGGTGCAGAGATGTATACTATAGTGAATTGCATCATTATATTTCACGTAGTTTTTATGCACTGCCCACTTCTGTTAGTGACAAAGGATTTCAATGCTAGGCATGCAAATTAAAGCAAGAGCTGCTATTGTTTTTTCAGATACCTGTCAGCTCTTCTTACTCAACCTAACGCAGACTGAATTTGAAAGCAGAGGAGCCAGGGCTGTGGTATTCCTGGCAGAATGATAGCTGACAGGCTCCTCACAGCTCCAGAATCAGAGTCATGTCTGACACAGAGGAACATGTGTTGGCAACCTTGCTTGAGCCACGTTTCCAGAGCTGTAAAGAAACTGGAGCATTTCCAGGGGATGACAGAAAAGCTGCTGTTTCAGGGGAGAGCCAGAGGCCATGTCATTGTCATTCTTCTCTGTTTAGCAATCTGCTCAGATTCCTTGGAAGAGCACCTTGAGAGCATTTATGGGACAGGGGAAGTAATAAAAGTTAAAGTGATGGCCCAGTACTAGAAAGAAACTTATTAATGCAACATTTATGGCTACAAAGGTGCTCCTGCCCTGCATGGGCTTGCTGCCATTCTTTAGGGGGACAGAGTAGTGCTGCTGGGGCACAGTCTGTGTGATGAAAACCACAGCATGCAAGACAAGAGCACTTATTTATCTGTTCTTTGAGAATCTGGCACTGGTGGATGCTGGTGTCCCCTCCATGAGGTGCTTGTCATCCTGTGTGTACTGTGAGTGCATGGTGAGTGCTGCCAGGGGTACTGTGACAGATGGAAAGATCCTGCTTAGTACCAGTGATTCACAATGCTTTGCTTTGCTCAAGATGCATCTGGAAAGCTTCCCAGATTATACATCTGCCCCTTTGACACTGAAGCAGCAGTGCAAGTTGGAGGCCAGAAGGAACAGAAAACAGATTTAGTCTGGGCTGTTCTTTGGGGCAGGGATTGTCTGTCTCCATGCTTGGAAAGCAACTGGAGAGCTACCCCAGCCCAGAACAATTCCTACAGCAATTGCAGGAGAGCTGGGTGCCAACAAATTGCAAGTGTGATTGGGGTACTGGAAAAAGCAAGAAGCTCCAGTTCTGGAACTGAAACTGTTGATGCCCCATCCCTGCAAATGTTCAAGTCCAGGCTGGATGGACCTTGGAGTGACCTGGTCCCTGCCCAGGCAGGAGTGGGGAACGAGATGGTTTATAAGGTGTTTTCCAACCCAAACAATTCTGGGATTACTATGATTGTTTCATTAGTTTTGTGGTGATATGATTTATAAGAATATAAATTTATTTTAAAGTAAATACAGCACAGGTGTGAGGGCCTTGCCTGAGCTTTGCTTCTTAGGAAGGCAAGACCAGAAAAGTTCCTTACTCTTCATTGTCCGGACTTTTGACACAGAGCAACCTGGCCCATATTAACTTTTGCATTTCTCATCAAGATGCAACAGACTTTAAATAGCATGTTCATGACTGACTCTTTTTTTTTTTTTTTACTCCTATGGAGGCTGATATACAAAGTACCTCAAGTGGCAGCTGTCACTGGTGAGGTGGCATTTTTCTTCACTGAGGCTGACAGCAGCTGTCCAGGAGAAGTATGAATGGAATGAGAATGACATCATGTTTATTCAGGAATGACATTCCCAGCCATGGATCAGTGTCAGCAATATTTTGATAAGTTTTAGAATGAGAAAACATTTCTTGAAATGTTCCCTGATTTATCCTTTGTAAAATACACAACACAAAAAATAATTGAAGAGATTGCATCAGGACAAAGCAGGGCTTGCCTATCCTGTGTTTCCACGAAGTGTTTCATCTGTGCTGCAGACAGTCCATAGGCACCAGGACTCACAGCAGCTTTAACTCTTGCCAGCCCAGCTGGTTCTCTCCACAGGCTTTTCCCTCTGCTGCTCCTTGCCCTGGCCCAGTTTGGAACTGGGCCGAGTGGATTACATTGCTGTCTAAGACAACGAGTGGCTCTAAGGGAAGTCAATCAGCCAGAGCAAAGGAGGGCTGGACTAGCTTTTAGGGTTAGCTTTTAGGATACAGGGACAGAAATAGGAACAACTTGCCTTGGTTCCTTACAGTGCACTAATGGGACTGATATCTTAAATATATATAGATGGTTCAGTCAGGGTTATCATGTGACAATTGATGGGTCTTTTTGTGGCTGACTGACCTGGATGAAATCTCTGCTGCTGCTAGAAGCTGTTCATCCTGAAGCCTAATGAAAAGTTTTAGGCATTAAGGACACAACCCAGTGGATTTGAACACCTGAGTCCTGCAGGCCTGGAAATCTGTTTTTTATCTTTATTGTATTACTTCTTGTGAACTCTCTCTCTTACCACAATGGTACAAGTTGCCTCCTTTACTGCTATGATCACATTTTCTGGTAAATTTTTTATGCCTGGGCTCCTTAATTACAGTTTTGCTAATATGCACATACCGAGTTCTGATCCTTTTTCAGGTCCAGCCACCCAGGCCACTCTCCCCAACCACATTTAAGCATTGTTTGAAAACTGGCTGGCAGGGCCACCCACATCAGGAGAGAGCCCAGAATGAGCCCTTGGCTAGAATTGCAGCACAGGCTGCCGCAGGCTTTGTTGTTGCTCTCTGACATTAACTAAGAGCTGATTGTTATTGTTGTCAGTAGGCTCCAAAATTAGTCCTGAGACACCTGCCTTTTCAGAGGTTCTGACTTGCCCTCTTGTACCTCTGTCAGTCAGACACCGCTGTAAGTGCTGACAGGTCAGGGAGACAAATGTTGGTCTGAATTTTCATTCTGTCTGTAAAATTTGAAGATTTGTGTGTGTCTGCCTAGTAAGAGACATAAAGCAGAAGGACATGTGAGGGTGACCTCACTGCAACTAATATGATAGCTGAACTGAAAAGAAACAACCCCGGTGTGGGTCGGAGTCAGATGTGCAGCCGGTGTTAACTTTGCAGCTTTACATGTATTTGTTCAGTTGTGATCTCCTCCTCATTCTCTCTCTCGCCTCCAACCTTGGTTCTCTCATGGTATCAGATTCAGCAGGGCTATATTTAATTCGAGTTCAACAGAAGGGCTTATTTAAATATAAACTTTGGGAGTGACAGTGCACTGGCTCAATATGCAAGAAGATGGATGTATGGAAGCAGTGGTGTGTGGAGAAGGGTAGGAGGAGGTCACCCTGGGAGCAGCCAGTGCAAACAGCAGGGGAGCACCTTACCCACACACAGCCTGCTCTCGGAGCCACTGGGTACCTGCAAACACCCACTCGAGGTGATGTGACAGTTCAGCACAGGCCTCATCCAGCTGAGAACTCGTCCAGGGTCCCAGACCTGAGCAGGTCTCCAGAGCCACCTGATGCAGGTGCTGAGCTGCACGAGGCCTCCCCTCAGGCGCTGGGCCTGCTGTGATCGCAGCTCCTCAGCAGCACCACAGCGGGGTGGGGCTCCTGTAGTGCCTGCTGGTCATGGGTGCGGAAGGGATGCCTGAAGGTGGGGCTGTCTCTGCGGAGCCGCTTTCCTTCTCATGCTGGTTCTGGGTAGGGTGTCACTTGCTGCAGTCAGGCTGGAAAGCAAACCATAAATAACCAAGTACAGCAGGAGACGTTTCAGGGAAATGTTCCACTGCAGCCTGAAGAAGATTATCATTACCAACTGAATGGATTTTGTCTTCTGTTTTGTAGGTTGCTTCACACCGTTTTTTTAAATCTCAGATTTCTTTTTTCTAAAAAGAGAAATATTTTCATGCATCATCATTTGCATTAACGTCTGAAATGCCTTTTCTAATTGAAACTACACTGTTACCATGAACTTGCTTGTAGTTTTGACTTAAGGAGGAGCTGGAATGTAGAGTACTTTTGTATCCATGAACTGATGCACAGTATGTCAGAAATTCCTGTGTTACACATACACATGTTCTTTTTCTCATAGCAGAAAAAAGAACTATAAAGAAATATACAATTTACATTTCTATATACACAGCTTCGGGAGGTGTTGGGAAAGAGCAAAAGCATGGCTAAAAACTCAGGCTTTATGGTTACCAAGTTTGCAGAGTGAGAAGCTGTTCCTCTGAGTGTTGAACGAGTCTTACATTAAGTACTGAGGAAGTGGCTGTTTCATCTGTGCAAGCTGTCCTACCCTGGAAAAGAGATCACTTGGTTGGTCGCTTTACAACCACATGCTAAACATTCTAAACAATTTATCCATTTAAACTGTATGTTTTTCTCTCTCAAAACTTGCTACTCTGCAATGTTCCACAGATCTTGTTTATAACACATTCATCTAAAATTATCTCAGTGCACACAGCACCCTCCTATAGAACAGATGCTATGTAACCTGAAGTTCTGTTTTGATCTCAAATCGACGTGTTTAAGCTACTTGTGTGAATTATAAATTGAAACTAAACTAAGAAAATGAAATTGTGTTTTTTGCCATGATGCTTCCACAGTTCAATAGTTCTATTCATTTTAGAGTGCCTTTCTGGTGTGATACTTACGGTTGCTATTTAAGGTTTAACTATTTTTGTATTTAAGGATCTTCTGGGTTATCTTAAAAAAAATCTCTAAAAATTAACCTTTCCCAGCAACATTATTGAACTTTTCCTGGGTATCTTCTCAGTTTGTTTTTTGCATCACTTCTGAATTTAGATGAGATTTATATACAAGAGACATTTTCCTTTGTAATTAGCCTACTTATATGTCTTCATGCATCTTGAATGGATGGCTAAGTATCTCAGGAGATTAGCACTTGCATCCTGGGGCCTTTTCATGGCTAAATCACTGGTTATCATCCTCACATAATTATTCATATTTATTTACTGTTTCTATTACAGTAATTCCTAACGGAATTTTCCAGGTTGGCCCCTGTGTGCCAGGTGCTGTAGGTGCCTGAATGAGGTACATGGGCAGCACAGACCTCCATACTGCTGTGTGAACCTCTGTTTTGTAGTGAGATCACATTTTGCCGTCGCACTAAGTAGAGAGGACAGAGGGTAGCTGTCCCTTTGCTCCTGTCCGAATTCCTGGCTTCACAGGCCAGCCAGGATGGCCTTTTCCCTGTTTAGAGACCCTGGAAAAGGTTCCTTCTGCACTGTTCTGGTGTCATAACTTGATTTTTGAAGCCTCAAAATATTGCAGTTTCCTAGGGTCTCAGGTTTTCCTAAGATGAAAGGAAACTGATTTCCCCTCCCAGAACCTTCTGGCTTATGATAGAGCAGTATTTTTCCACTGCCCATCTTAAAAATGTCTTTTGGACACTAAAGTTCCTTTATAAGAAGACATCATGTTTTTATATAAGAAGGAAGAGCTGAAACCAGGATTGCTTCAAAGCAGAAACATCAGGTTCACTTTGGCTTCAGTATTTCACTGCAGGACACAAACGCACAACGAAAGCAGGGACGGTAACAAGCCTTGTGCTGGGCTTCCCCCAAAGCTGAGGCACTGCAAACTCTTTGCCTCTTCAGACCCCTGCAGGGTCCAACAAGAACTGGTTCTTTTCCAGCCTTCCCTGGGTTTATGGGAATTGTGTTTCCTGTTTCCTCATCCCTCCTGCAGTGAGTAGATGTGGCAGCTCCTAGCTGTGATCTTGACATTGCTGGGGGCTCGTGCCTGCAGGTCTGTGGGCACCAGGGGGATGAAGGTGAGTGAGAAGGAGAGGGAACACCTGCTATCGGTGGGAAAAACTACAAAAGCAAATAACGATGCTGTGGCCAGAGCTGCAGCCAGGTGCAAGGAAACCCAGGAACAAGGAGGCACCTAGCAAGAGCCTGCTGCTGGCACACAGCAAACAGATGGTGCAGACTACCTGACCAGCCATGGTGTCAGCTTCCCCAGGGCTCCCTGCACCAGACAGCGTGTGCTGCAGGGCCACGGGACTTAGTGAGGTCATTAGTCACTTCCAGAGGTGAGCAGCTCTGCCTCCCCTCCGCGCCAGGGAGACCAGCCCGGGCTCGACCTCGTGCTAGGGAGGGAGGCAAAGTGTTGGAGAGAAGTGATAGCTGCAGGCCTGGCTCTGCTGCTGAGAGTTCATTCACAGCTCTGTTCTGGGGAGGCTGAGGGGCTGCATGAATGGAGAGGGCTGGTGCAGCCATGCTGAAAGGAATATAAGGAAACTGCTTTTGCTTCCACCACGACTCCAGAAGGACCATGGCTGGGTGAGCAGAATAAGCATTTTCCTGTTGGCTATTGTTTAATTAGGCTGTTGCTGATGCTGACACTGTGTATTTTCTTTGCTCTATCTCCATTCCTTCTTTATTATTTCCTACTTTGGTTTGATGTTGTTGGTATATAAAATTTAAAGAGCTCTAAATTTTTTTAAAGGCCCCTAAAGGGAGCGGTGCTTTTTTTGTGTTAAAGTCATTACATGAACACCTGTGAACTGTTGAGTTTAATTGGGCTACAGCTGTTGGGGAGCGAGGGGGGATTTATTGGTTTGATTGGCTGTCTTCAGATTGCGGTGTGTTGTCATGCGCTGCCCTTCCAACATGTCTGTTTAAACAGAAGCACATGTGCATCTCAGGTACTTGGAGCGATGGCTCTGTCAGAGCGGAGCAGAGCGGCTGGTGTGGCCGTGTGAGGACGCAGGGGCAGGCAGCAGAGAGCATGGGAAAGCTGTGTCAGCCGGGGAGCAGCAGATGGCCGGCTGGCCAACCCGCTCCGCTGCGCTGGAGGGGCTGCCAAGCTCCCAGAGACACTTCTGAGCACTGACTGATCGTGCCGCGGGGTTCCTGGGCACTGCTGGGGAGGACACGATGCTTCCTAGTGAGAAAGTGAGGTCCTGTCTGAAATGTCACATGTCTGCATGGACAGCAGCAGAAGTCACATAAGAACTGTCTCTATTAAGGAGGCAGGCAGTGGGAAAGCCGATAAACCAGGGCACCTCTGGGCGAAGAAGTGCTCCTGCTAAGAAGAGGGATCTCATGCACAGCTAGGGCAGTCACCTCAGCTCCACAGGGAATACAGACTGTGTGTGTGCACAGAGATAGGGACGAGCCATGGGGAAACTGCCAGGGTACCACACAGGCAGCCTGTCTGGTTCATTCTTCCCTGCAGGGTTTGGCTAGCGAAGAGCAGCCCTGCCCTCTCCCTGAGGGTTCATGGCATGGGCTGAGGAGGGGGATCCAGGGCAGCCTGAGCTCAGCTGGGCTCTGCCCCTGCACAGAAGTGCAGTGCTCACCCAGCTGGGTGGCACCTCGGGACCCTCATGTCCTCTGGCACTTTGTGCCCATTCGCTGCCTGTGGGAGCGCATCTCACGCAGTCAGTTCTCAGCTGGAAGGTCCAATGAGCTGGGAGGATGTTCCTGCTCTCTCTGCAAGTGTCCTGTCACCTGCACCTTGGTGCCAAGTGTCCAGACCCTCGTGGGGCTCAGTGGCACCAGCGCATCCTCCGCTCTATTGTTCTGAGTCAGTTCACTGTGTGTTTGTGAAGGATATGGACAGAGATACCTCTCTATCATGCCTCAGGGTAGGGGGAAGGGTAAAAAAATTCCTTTTGATTCCTTTTTTTCTGTTGTTTTCACACCATTAGAAAATAATTAACCTCCCTAGTGAAAGCATGTCTCCTTTTCACCTGAGTAGGAAAACCTTAAAATATACATACAATATTTTTAACACTAAGCTTAAATTATGCAGTTGCTGCATTTTGATGATAAATATGCAGATGAGAAGATTTCTGCCTCTTTTATCTTGTGGTTCTAACTCTGTCTAAAAACAGATTGTCGCAGTCACCCTAATTCTGAGAAAAACAGCCTTTTGTGCATTGAAAAGCCAAAACAAGCAAGTCTGATGATCAGATCTTCTCTTCCTAGCTGGCATATGTCTGCCATGCTAGTGAAGGAATCACTTATTTCTCGTGGTGACGGCAGTTGGTGCCATCAATTCCTGTCAGCTGGGGAAAGGGATGGGAAGCCAAATTCATACACTGGTGATTAATTCTGGGAGCTCACATGAAGAAAGACTCTCTGAATACTACTGGAAAGCTCTGAGATTGCCCATTCTGCTGCAATGCAGATATATTCTATACAGATGTGATTAGATAATCCTTGTCTTTCTGCATCTTGGGGAGAGCGCTGAGTGGGAATCCACTCACGTGAGCTCTGGGCTGTAGGTGTCCAGAACACAGGATGGGATGGGTGAGTTGCAGGCATTGGGGAAGGACTCAAATCAGCAGCAGATCTTGTTCTGCATCTGTGCTTATCTTTCTCCTTCAGTTTGGAAGTGACATCTCTCACTGAAGGCACAACTGCTTGAGCAGTTTGTGGAGGGGGTGACCCGCTCCTGGGTCTGTGGGAAGCAGGGCTTTGGAAAAATCACCCGGTGTTTCCATCAATTCTTCTCTTCCTTGTCTCATATTTGCTCTCTTACTCTCATATATACATGCATGCAGTCATTTTATCTCCAAAACAGGGCTGGTGTCCTGCTTTTTGATTTTCCCGGCCATAGTAACATCCTCTCTGGTGCCACTAATCACAAGAAAGAGCGAGTTGCTGTGTTTGTCATCATCCCTTTGCCTTCTCTTGAGTGATCTCTGTTGTCACTGGCTGTCCTTGGGGTGGCCACTCACACCATGAGCTGCAGGCTGGAGGCAGCTGCAGGGGTGCTGGTGACAGGCTGACAATTTACCTTCCACGTGACACCGAGCACAGCCATAGCAGACAATGCCACCAGAGCCAGCCAGGTACATCCTCCTCCTTCCCAACCCAGGAAATGCCCTGTGTGTCTGTGGCATTGTAAATGAGGGTAGGGAATCTGGCAAAGCACAGTGAACAATGCTGAGCAGATTTGGGGTTTATGGGCCCAAGCTCCTACTCCTGTCCTTCGATCACTGTGTAGCCTGGTGTGTTTCTCTGTACACCTGTCAGATTAGTGCTGGAAACATCACTTCACACTTTACCTCTAATCAATCAGCAGAGAGGTTACAAAGTTGGGATGTACCTGAATTTACACAGACCATGGGCTCTGGTGGAGCCAATTGGCCTTGAACTACTTCTACAGAAACCTGTAAAGTCACAGTTTAGCATAAAATCAAAGAAGTGTAAGAACAAGTAACAGTCTGCAAGGATTGTGAAACCTTGTTCCCAGACAGAGTAACTTCTTATTTGACCTGTTCATATCCCACAGTCAAACATGAAGAGCTTTGGACTCTTAACACCATCTGTGGGAATGTGTTCCATTGGCTAGTTTGCAGCTGTTCAGCACTCGTTTCAAGATACACTGGAATTGCTAAGTTCAATTGAAGTAGGCAGTGAAAATAAGTGTGAAGGGTTTTAATATCCATCTATGAAGATTATAGTGTTCATAGGCAAATAAACACTCTTGTGTTATGTTTTTTTGCACATAACATGCTTTTCTTTTAGGCTGAGGAAAACTGAGTGAGAAAGAACAGAAGGCGAGTCCCCATGACAGCACGGGGTGTGTGTCTGCACACACATGTCTGTCAGTCTTTTGCAAATGGTTGCAGACACTGAAAACAAAAGTAGTTGTATACAGGAGAGTTCTTACAGCCATACAGATGGAAATAATGGGCACTCGTGGCTTGGGCTGCATAATCCATATCCACTCACACTTTCAGATATCTGAAAATACACTTTCTGATCTCCTCAGAAGACCACCCCCCCCATTTTAGGCTGTTGGGTAATGAGGGTGAGTCAGCCACATTAGGGCTTCTATTCATCCTATTTCATTGTGCTTAAGCAGGCAGTAGCTACTGGAATTGTACAGGGCATCTCTTAACCAGCTCAATAGCACTGCTTATTTCTCCATCTCTTTTAAAGCCTGTGCAAAAGTAAACCTGCTGGGGCTGTTCATTGGTTTTCTTTTCACTCCATAAGCTTTTCCTTTCCCAAGAAGCCCAGCACCTTGCTGCTAATCGGCTCATATACACAGTATAAAGTAGAACTCTAGGAGATTCTGTGGAGAATCTCCACTAGTTTTTGATGTTTTTTTATTATTTTCTTGATTAAAGAGTTCTGTCACAAGAGCAGTGGTCCTGGGGGCATCTTTCCTCAAGAGGCTGTGAACAGTAGTTCCTCTTCTTGGCACCCGGATCTGGTCTCTCCTTTTCTGTACCACGAGTCCTGCATGTTTAGCACATTACAAGTTCTGTTTGAATTGAACTGGTATTTCTGCAGCTGCATCATGTGATCATCCACATTAAAATGGTTGTTCTTGGATTAATAGTTCTTTCTCTACCTTTTGGACTGCAGCTTCCTTTTCCAGGAGGGGCAGGAAATCACATCCTGTGCTTTACATTGGCAGTCTTGGCTCCTTCCCAAAAAAGAGCAGAATTTAGTGCTGCTGATGCTTGCAGCTCAGTAAGATTGTTCAGAGAAATGGAGAATGTGCTGTCCCCCAGCGGGATGCAAGGGAAGCAGGGGAAGCGGCATTTTGACTGAGCTCTGCTCACTTCTGCGGTGTCTCCTGGTGCTTCCGAAATTCCGCTGAGTGCGGAGTGCAGCCGGGGGGTCCCGGCCGGGGAGCGGCCCTCACACGGCCCCGGACAGGCAGAAATGCACGTGCATGGGCTGCAGGTGCAGCAGTGCAGCGCTGCCACTCAAATGCCGGCCCTCCGCAGTGAGCGAGCTCCAGCGGCTGCTGGGGCCGGACCGCCGGGGGAGGAGCCTCGTACATACACATCAGCATCCTTCGGACATGGCGCTTGACACACCCGCATGGCTCATTGGCCTCCGAGCTGCAAACCAAGACCTAAAGCAGCTCCTCTTTGTGTTCAGAGCTCAAGAGATTGTGAATGTTTCTCCAATCTCAGCATTGCTGTTTTGTTGTGTTAGTGACACCACTCCAGGAACCCACTGAGGACACAAACTCTCCCCTTGAGATGGGCAAATGATCTCTCCGTGCAGCACAGCCTCTGCCTTTCCAAAGGGCTGCTTCCAGCCTGAGGTTCTCCCTGCTTTTCTCAAAATCTGCTCTTGGCACAAGCCTTTCTCTCCACGTTATGGATGAGCTGGATATTGTGTTTGTTTGGTAGCCAAATGGTGTGGTTTTCCTTATCTAAATATCTCTGAATTCCAGGTTTTGACTTGAGATAGCCCCACTGCAGTGCAAGCACCCAGCACTCTGCTATGGACTGCTTTGGATGTGGCACCTCCAGTGCTCACAGAGCTCCAGTGGAGTGGGCTTCAAGGCTCACAGAAGGGTCTGAAAACCCTAAAAACCGGAGAAGTTTGGTGAGAGGCCATATAAGGATCTACACCAAAAGGCTGTGTGCCCTTTGCAAAACAGAGCAGAGCACAGAGCACCATGAACACCTGGGCCTTCGGATGCTGGGGCGTGCTTTAGTGAAACCTGATGAAATGCAACAGGATAGAGAGGAAATGAAAGAGTTTGTATGAACTATAGGGCAGCATATGGCAGACTGGGGATGGGGAGACCTTGGAGAGCAGTTTGTGGCCGCAGAGATACTCAGCTTGTTTTACAGCACAGCTGCTCAGAACAAAAGAGTCTGTCTGGATCGCTCGTGTGTTAGCTAATGCTGGTGACAGGAAGTTTGGAAAATGTCTAAAATATTGCTCATTAAATGGGCAAGTGCAGTGCTCAGGTTTGCAACATACTGATCAAATATGTTGTCATAACGGATACGGTCATGAGATGGGTCAACAATTTAAAGGAGCAGATGCAAATGAGGGAAACAGCAGAATCAGGATAGCAAAAGGGAGCAATGTGTTGTTGGGTAAGGTTGCACAGCACACTTTCAGGAGAAATTTTCCAGTGTAAATCCATGTAATTGAAAAAAGGCAGAGCAGAGAGGTTATATATGGATGAGCCATATGAATGGACCTCAGAGTACTTCAGTCTGGATTCTTGGAAAGTGGATCAATGAAAATACCTTTTTCTGGAGCTGAGATTCACAGTCACAAGGAGCAGATGGTTATTGTGAGTGTCACAACCAAAGCACACCTTGCCTGTGGTGATTCCCCATCTACTGGAGTTTCTGTAATTGAGCACTGATGGTGCAAAATGTATTAATAAATTCTATGAAAGTGTAATCTCAGAAATGAATTCTTCTGGTGACAGACTTTGCACACTCAAAACCGGGGATCAGTAGGATCCACTATATTTCAGCTGAATTTGCTAAGGGACATGAAATAGTATCATCAGGTGAGGAAAATATTTCAGTAATGTTTGCAGGATTTATTCTCTCCTGACATTCTGAAAGTAATTATGGATGAAAAGAGTATTTGAGTCTGGGTACACAGCACTGCTGCTACTTTGAGTGCACAAACAACCCTACTATTGGGGAGCATTAACTTGAATTGGCATGAAAATGAAACATGTTTTGATCAGCTCTGTGTTACAGTCTGTAACTACTGTGCTAGAGTATACAAGGGAAATGCACTGCCTCAGAGTTTGTTGTGGCCTGTACAGCAGCATGGTAAAATCACAGGTTTTTCGGACACTAAATAAAAATGTATCAATTTTCTATTATTCTTGAAGTAAGGGATGTTTTCCCTTGTAGCTGAAGGAGAAGTGCAGAGCTTTCAGTAAAATTACCATCGCATTGCTGCCTTTGTATTGCTGCAGATGCACAGCAATTTTGGCCATCCATCTCTTTGGGTGTGGGCTGGGCAGCTGCCCTCAGCGTCTTGGCAGAAATTTTGGCTCGGTGCGACCAAGACGTTTTGCAGACCCCCTCCACCTTGCAGTGCCCGTTGCTGTGGCTCCAGCTCCTGGAAGGGACTTCTACTTAGAAAAAAATACTGGCATGTAATGAGTGAGGACTGCTTTACCCAGCCTAGCTTTGATCTTTGCTCAAGAACTGATTCAGGATAATAACAGGCTGAGATAAAATACAAATGGCCACTTTGCTAGACAAAGACAATTGCTTGTGTAGAGCTTTGGCTACCATGCAATTAATTTCTTTTCAGAGCCACGCAGCTAATATGTAATAGTCATTTGCAAGATATTGCTGATTTACATAGTGCCCCCACGTCTCCTGCAGCCAGCACTGAGAAAATGAGATTGGCTGGAGGCTTACGGTGATGTTAGCAATGAATAATACATCATCTGCAATCTGGGCTTCTTTAGCCATGTTATTTGCAGGCTGCAGGGTTTTTTTCTGGCTTAAGCAATATGTTTTTAGTGGATGTGTTGGAATCTTGTTTTGTCCCTTCTGCCATAGCTGTGGCTGGGATGTTTGGACCTCCACATTAACACCAGGAGCTGGTTTTCACAGTTGGCAGCACGTTTATGGCTCATCTTTGTGCAGTTCAGTGACAGAAACACGCGGGGAGACTGAAGCTGGCGAAGGAGCCAGTCGCGTTCGGTGTGTCAGCCCCGCGTCCCCGCCCTCCCGCTGGCTTTTGGCACCCTTGGTTTCCGAGCCCTGCAGGAGTCTGGCGGTCAGTATGTGCAGTTCGGGCTGGGAGTTTGCCATCTAGTGGCTACTAGGTTTGGTATTGGAGTCCGGAGAGGACTCCGGTGAAACCCGCGTGGTTCGGGCGCTGCTGCCGCTCCCGCTGGACTGGCGGAGCGCAGTGAGAGGCGCCAGCCGCTCCCCGTTCACCTGCTGCTGCTGCTGCTGCTGCTGCTGCTGCTGCTGCTGCTGCTCGCGGCTCCGCTCCGCTTTGACTTCGCGCCTGTCTGCCATTTGAGCTTCGCTTAAAGGTGAAACACGCTGTCAGGCCAAAGAAGTCCCGGACTGGAGTCGGGATTTGAAAACGTTTGTGTCAGGTTCAGCCCTCCAGGGCCAGGAGCCAGCTCCATACGCAGTCCTGCTGTGCCAGGCTGGTGCACTGAGCTTCCTTCCTGGCCTCAGCAGCATCTCACCCTGGCTGCACTTCCCTGAAGCAGAACCAAATTCTCCCCACTGTATCAATTCAGCAGGTTATGGTTCAAGTAATTTTCCTCCTGGCTTTGTGAACGAGAGCAAAGCTGTTGTGTTGCTGCCACTAAGTCTCCTGCACCAAGGAAAGGCTTCTCAGACTGGTGATCTGGTGTGTGCTCATGTGTATACATAGGTGAGAAAGACACTCTTTCTAGTTTCTTCTTAAGGGGGAGATGACATGAAATTGTTTGTTTGGAGCAGCCTTTGCACTGCTGGTATCATCACACAGTGCAGTCTGTGTGCTTGGGTGGGAATAGGGAGGAGCACCTGTACAAAGAATAGATATTAATTGGGGAGAAAAAAGAGCTGCATTGGAGAAATGTCCTCTGCCCCTTCCCCCACTGGCGTCTACAGGAGTTGCACTTGTTTGCTGTCCCAGGTACCAGAAGAGATGAAGTGCTGCTCTCATGTGTGTCTGCTTTGTGCCTGACTTTCTCCTCCATGATCTCGTGTCTGAATCAAAGCTTGCCTACAGGTGGTGATCGAGCCCAAAAAGGCTCATCACTTACCAAACAACCGTCTGCAGTTATTTGTTTGTCCTCTGTAGCCAGCTTAGTTACTTATTCATATCAAGTGTTTGTCTCACCATGTTGTAATGAAAAGGAAGAGATAAAAGCCCCGTTCTTGCTTGAAGTGCCAAATTAACTAAGAATGGTGACCCTCTGCCACTGTTCTCTTGTGTGCTCAGATAGAAAGGCATAAACCATTGCTCTTTATACTCTGGGGTAGCTTGTTACCCTGGGACAAGGCTGGTTCGAATGCTTGAACTGTGAGCCAGAAGCATTTGAAGGATTTACTAGACAGTTAAAATACAGGAGATGCTGCCTCGTGCATTGGGCATTGCTCCAGGAGCCAGGATGAAGGAAACATTTCCTCCAGGGTAGATGCAGTGGAGCCTGAAGCCAGCAACAAGACCAAGGGTTTGCTTTCAGAAATCTAGTCCTAAGGCACTTGTAGAACATCCTGGAAGAACAAATCCCCAGTGTCTGAGCGAGGCAGCACAGGTTCTGTGGTGGGAGTACGGAGTCAGTGCCTGCTCTTGCCAGCAGCCTGCGTGGTGTGGTGCAGTCACTGCATCTCAGCATCTTCTGGGGGTGCAGGCAGGGGCTCCAGCCAGTCTGCTTGCACAGGTTTCTAGTTTGGGTCCTGCTGCAAGTCAGTGTTTAAAACCCACAGGAGTTTTGTGTAAATGTGCCTTGTAAAATGATGCCTGCAGACATTCTAAGCACACCACAGCATTTTGATGGGAGCCAGGGTTCGAATCAAAACCACCTCATTTCCCTCCAAACCCTGTTTCCCCATCAGACTCGTCTGGATCCCATTTGAAATGTGTTAATCAGAGAAAAATGACATGTGCCTCTACTCTGAGGTCTGTATAAGTTTAGTGTGACATTGAGAGAGACCCAATACTCCATTCTTCATCAGGCTTGTGCTCCTGCTGTAAATGCAGGAAGATTGGAGATTCTCTTTAAATAGCAGTACATGTAATACTGGAAATATTTTCTTACAGGTGTGAGAGAACTGTCAGTCAAGAATAGCCATGCTTCTGTTCCTCAAGGTCTTGGGTAGAGGCAGCAGTGAGAGCAGAAGGCTTGCTCTCTGACTTTGCCTAACTATTCCTGAGGCGGAACTGTTCTTGGGAACAAGGTGCTCAGATCATTCTGGGATTGCTAGAAGAGGGCTCACTGCATCCTGTTGGTAGTGTGACTAAGTCCTGCAATATTTGATGGGATTTTTTTCTTCCAGATGATGAAAGAAATGGCTTTTTGTGCAATTTGAGCTCTTACATTATGAAAGATATTTCTAATCTTTGTGGTTTAGTGAGAACATTTTAAAACATGAAATTAATTCAGCTAATGGACCAGAAACAGGAAAGCAAAGAAAGAGAAAACAAAGTATATCTCTTCTCTCCATCATGTGGTTGGTTTGAGGAGGAAGAATGAGTCACTATTTTTTAGCACGTAAAAGTGGCTGTGATTACCCCTGTTCCAAACCTGCTGATATGCACAGTGAAAAGGAGCTGCACTCAGCACTTGCCCAGGCTCTGTGGAACTGATCTGCCCTCCCCTGGAGGTGAGGACACCGACAATTTCTTGGCAAGAGAAGGGAGAAGAGAACATGCTCAGGACCTGCTGTGGCACTGGCACTGGAGTCCCACAGCCTCTCCCCTCGTGTGCAGGGAGCAGCGCTGACACTCTGCACCCGTCCTGTGCCCCAACCACGAGGCCTCCTGCTCACCATGCCTAACCTACTTAGGAGTCAGTAAATTGGAAGAAATTCAAATGTTGAATAGTTTAAGACTCAGGTCTCTCATTTTAATTACTTTCTGTTAGTTAAAATTATCTTGCCTTTTGAGGCAGATAAAATCAGGACAAAGATACATGGGAAGAGCAAGCTTTTAAAGTTAGAGCACACGTCGTCTGTTCAGTATGAGCTCCCCCTGGAACTGAGAGCTGGAAGAATCCTGCTGGGCTGGAAAACAGTAGTTCGTCAGGACAACTACAGAGCTAGGGAGAAGACGGAGGTGGAGGATTCATGTGTGCTGTGTTTACAGCCAGGGGCGGGGGCAGAGTGGTTTTCCCTCTCCTGGCGTTTAGTGGCTGTATAAACTGCACATACCCCGCTTTCCTGGTAAGGGGCTGTTTGTCAAGGCAGAAGGAATCCTTGAAGGTCCTTTTCTTCGACTTAGAGAAAGGTCCCAGCCAGCCCAGAGCTGAAGCAGCATTTTTGGTTGTAGTTTCCAGATTCATCAACTTCTGCTTTAATTCTTGGTGCTCACAGTTTTAATTTCTAAAATCCTGCCACTTCACGATCTCCACCTCTGAGATCCCTATTATCCCTGTTGTGCAATTACTGTGGATCAGAGTTGAATCTATTTTTGCTCTCTTGTTTTTCCCTTCAGTTTGTAATGCCTCTGGGATTGAGTTCTGGGAAGAATCTGCTTTGGTTTTAAGCTGTATGGAGCCGCCTCCTCTCCCATTATCACTCTCCGGTTTCAATGGCCCCATTGTGCTGTCTGTACTGGCACTTTGTTTGCTTTGAAGTGTGGGTAAGAAGTTGCTCCGTCCCTCCAGTTTTATTCTGTCACTCAGGCACTGACCTTCCTGCCGGGAGCTGTTTGACGGAGCCGTTCCAGCTGCACACCTGAGAGCCCTCCAGGGCAGGTACGAGCTGCCGAGGCTTTCCCGCAGCCCCGCCGGCACCGCGCCCGCTCCCTGCACCGCCTCCGTCTCGCTCTGGTCCTTCCTCCTTGCATGAGAGGAGTCGGGGTTCCCGTGGATCCCATGGTTTTAGTACTTTGACAATAAGAATTTTTCCTTGTGAAATTTTGGCTTCTGCCGCTGATCGAGAGAGACAAGAAAATAATTCTGATGAGGCAAAAAATGCTGCAAAGCAGAATTGTTCTAATGTAATTTCTGACTGCATTAAACTCTTTCCATTGTGCATTTCTCAGGCTTTATTGAATCCCAGCCAATTTCCTTCAGCTTTGTCTCATTTCCCTTCAAAGTTGGCTTTTCTCAGCTCCAAGATATTTGTGTTGCTGCCCTTTCTGCAGACCCTCATCTGCATTTCAAACCTGGTGAGAGATTACCATCCCTGTATCTTAGGTATCTCTGTAGTCATTTAGTACACCTGGCTCACATCCAGCCCTTGGATGCAGACTTGTCTCTGATCTGGCTGACAGTGTAAAGCAGCTGCTCTCCTGTACTATCCCCAGGAGCACAGGCCCTTCTGTAAGTGTCCTGTTGTTTCCCAAATGAAGTAAAATCCCCCCTGGACCACACTGCTTGCCCTGTTGACAGACCTCCCAAGTCTTTTCCCTTCCCTTTCCTTTTCTTACCCAGCCATAGCCGTGCTGTTTGGTGCTCTCCTCGGTGCCTGTAGCTCTGTGCCCATATGTTTGGCTGCAGCCTGGGCAGGTCCCAGGGCAAATGCTCTGCAGGGGCACGGGGACAGGCCAGGGATGAGTCTTTGTGTAGGCAGGCACTTGGATGTGCTTCTGATGAATATTTAAGATCTCACCGTGAGCACTGGGCTAATGAATTGCAGTTCTAGCACTCACTGAAGAAGTGTCACAAACATAATGGGGATGAAATTTGCTTAAAATTTGTTTTGAACATCTGTGGCATTTTTCTCTCAGTTTATTCAGCTCTGTTTTTTCTGCATCTTATTTACTTTGGACTGTGAAACTACACTAGTTATTTTAACTTTTATTTTTTTGCTTGTTTTGAATAAACTTTCTTTTACTATTCTGGAGACAGAATGGTATCACAAACTGTTTGCCTTACTTCCAGGAGACATTATATTATTAATGCTTTCTAAAACTTTTGCTTTTTATTGGTTTTATTTCTACAAAAGCTTGGAACCGAAGCCTACAGTCACTTTCAGAAGAGCGATATTAACTGTGACCCATGTGTGCTGTGCAGAATTTAAGTGTGGGGTTAGATGGGGAGAGTTTTCAGTATGCTCTGACTGCACAAATCCTGCAAAGCTTTCATGGTGCTGATCTCTCCCTGGATGACTCCCTGGCAGAATTTCTCTCTGGCTGCCCTGGAGGCCCATTCCTGAGTGGTCAGGTCTGTGCCCTGTGCTCGGGCTGCTGGGGGTGGCAGTGTCCCATCCCCCTGAACTTGTCTCACAAAGCAGTTCTCAATGGAACAGCGTTAGCCCACGTGATGGGTGAATCCAGGTCAGAGAGCATGGTCCCTTCACATCTGCTCCATGCTTGCTGCTGACATTTTCATTCAGCCTGCCTGTACTGGGCAGCGATGGAGGTCTGTGAAGGGGGGACAGAAACATCTTTCTGCTGGGGGAGGACAATGGCAGGACCTCCCAGTAACTGCAGCTGTGTCGGGGCTCTGAATACAACGGGCCACTCTTGGCAGTGCTACTGAGGTCTGGCTCTTGGAAAGCAGCGCTGTGATTCAGCTGTCACTCACCTCCCAGCAAAGGGAGCTTTGAAAAGGCGCCTCTGCTGCTCTCCTGGAGTAGCAAATATTTCCTAGGCCTGTGCTGCTGAATGGGAGAGATTGCCATTGTCCTCCTTCCCCTCTCAGGCTTGCTGGGCTTGCTCTAAATGGGCCTTTTGCAAGGGAACAATAAGCCCAGCAAAGGGTCCAGGTTGCACATGTCTGAGCAGTGAGAACACTCCAGCACTTGTTCATTGGCTCCTGTGATGTGAAAAGCTGTGCTGCCGACAGGGCAGGGGGTTTTCCAGCCACAGCTGTGGTTTGTTTTCTCTCTCAGGTTGTGCTGCTCTGGGTGTACATCTGCATGTTTCAACTAATTTCCTAGAAAATATTTTCACCCCAAGATTTACACTGGCCTCAGAAATGTTTCCTTTTGCAGCTGGAGCTCTGTGATGAGTTTGCAGTGAAACCCACCAGGCAGGTGGGACCTGAGTTCACATGGCTCTGCTCTGATAAACCTTAGCTTAGGTTTGGTAGAATATCCCCAACTTGTATTGCCTTGTGGTTTTGTGGCCAAACCACACGCACCTCTCTGATTCAAACCTGGCTGAAAAGCAATGGCTTGGGCTGATGTTCACAGTGAACTGCAGGGCTAGAAGATGTTGCTGCTCAGGAACATGGAGACAGAGGTACCATTTTCTGCCTGGACCATGGAACATTTTCTAGTTTTCCCCTGATCTTCTCGTGAAACTGTCAGTGCCACAGAATTACACACTGCTTTTCTACACAACTGATGTTATTCCTGCCCTCTTTCCCCTGGCTGCAGCTGAAATAATGATTTTTGTGTATGCAGTGTTGATTTGCAAGAATGTTTTACTATTCTGAAGCTTTTATTTATTGGGAAGGAGGACTAGGTCCTACCCAAGGAAGAAATGGGTTTGATCTCCCATTGGAAGAGTTATGCTGTGCAGTAGAATACAACAAAAATTTATCACAGGGAGACAAATATAAACAGGTAAATATAAATCCATGTTACAATCTGGATTTCTCATCTGAAAATCAGAATACAGCCATAATTATCTTTGGGTCATTTAATAAAATGTCTTTTAGTTTTTAAACTCCACCAAGATCCCAAATATAGTGGAATATATTCACTTGCTCTACCTGCAGTATTTCTTTTAGGGGTCATATAGCAATGCCCTGTCTAAGAATGCCTGAAGACCAGGAACAGCATTCGGTGCCTCACAGTGTCCTGACTCCTCCGAAGTGTGGCTGTCACGATGGGCTTTGTTTCCCAACATTGCCTGTGTAGATGCCTGAGGGATTAGAGAATTTTTCAGTATAGATAATCTCTGCTTACATACTCCTACAAATCAATGTCAGCTTTGATTTAAAAACACTATCAGAAAAATTAGTTCTTTGTTCTTTTCAGACATTCAGTGGTCTGATTTTTCTCCTGTGCTAGTCTTGCTCTAGTGCAATTTGTGCTGGTGCTTTTCCTGATTTAGGCCTGTCTGAGTGAAAGGAGAATCAAAGCTTGCTTTGCAAAGTGACTCGGACTGCAGCCTGGCCACGCCACCCCGTCATCAGGAAGTTTGCAAAATTGAGGTGACCGCACCCTGGCTGTGAGTCTGGGGCTTCTGCATTGTGGCGTGTCCTCCAAACGCCAGTGAGGAAAATCTCTTTGGAAGTTTCTGCCTTGCTCATCCCATTTACTGAAACTAAATTTCAAGAAGCTAATCGGGCAGAGAGTGCAAAGGATGAAATGTTAGAAATCAAATTAATGAAGCTGAATCACCAATTTGTGACCTAGAAGACTATTAGGAGTGATCAGAATTAATTAACTCTCCTTTGCAATGCTTCAGAGGAAGCCAGCGAGCAGGGAGACAAAGGACATGGATGGGATGTGACTACCTGGGCTGGCTGAGGCAGCACAGCTGGGCTGGCCCCAGCTGGGCTCCAGTGGCCACTCGTGGAGCACAATCAGCACAAGTGGGCAGGAGAGTTCCTTGGTCCTGTCCTGTGTCCTGCTCCTCCATGCTCGTTCAGGGACACGTGGATGGAGCTGTGGAGAAGCAGCCATCCTGTTATTTGTGATGGAAGTGCAGGGGAGTCTAAGGGACTGAGTGGGATTTTGAATTTTCTAGCAGAATGGTACTGGGAGTTCCCAGAAAAGGTCTCATCACTGCTCCTGTTCTATGGATTTGTTTCTTTGGCTCAAGCTCTGTTTGCAGGTAGAAGTTGGAGGTATCTGATGGTGAGTGGCCACCTCACACTCCATCTTGGAAGCCTGGCAGCAGCCACCAGAGGCAGAGAAACCACAACACAAAATCTTACTGGTATTTTCCTGGTTTAATCAAAGCCAGGATTGAGTCCCAAATGCTTCCAGGGAAAGATGATATGTGTATTAAGTTGTAGCTTCTTTTCTTTCAAAGGTCAGAGTTTTAGACAACTCTGGCTGATAGCTGCCAAAATTAGTTGGTCATTTGGAATACTCAGTGATATGAAGTCAACTTCTTACTGAAGTGAATGTGAAAGGTAATACCCACTTTAGTAATATTCAGGAATTTTAAAGGAAGTGAATATTTTCCTCACCATTCTTTTTGGGACAAATATGGAGAAAGAAGATATGTAATCATAATTATTTTCACCAACCAAAACTGCAGTGTTTCTTCTTGCATCAATAAATTCTTTTCATGCTCTAAACTGCCCATGGGAGGAAGAATTGGTGAAGAGATGGCTCCAGTTTCTTGAATAATGCATTGTTTAGTAAATGGACTGTCCGATCAAGAAATAGTCCTCTGAATATGATCAACATCGACATTGCTGGCTGGACAAATTACAAAGGAGCATTTTGAAATTAATTTGATGATTATGAAAATGTCTTGGATCCTTTGCTGAAGGCTAAATAAACACAATTAAAATATTCTTAGTTTTCAATGTGCTTTGTTCAGTTCATTAAGTGTAACTAGAGCTTCCAGTTATCTGCATTTAGTTTTTCAAAAAATTGGAGGGTATTTTTAGAGCAATGTAAAGCTTATTGCTAATTACACCTGGGGGGAAATCTCATTAGATATTCATTTGCTCTCAGAGCTTAAAACAATTCTAATGAGCTGCATTAGTTGTGATAACACTGACTGACTCTCTCTTGTCTGCTCCCCCTGGCTTGCCTGAAACAAACAAAGATTCTGTGGAGCCTGGAGCTCAGCAAATGTGACCTTGGCTGTCTTTTGGGCCGAGGGCAAAGAGGACAGCGAGAGCCTGCCGCAGTCACGGCTTGGAGCTGAAGTGGCAGATGACCCCACAGCCAGGACACCAGAGCAGGGACATGCCTTGTCCTGTCCCTGCTGCAGCCCTGGCTGTGCTGGGAAGGGCCAGTCCCCTTTTCCAGCCCTTCCTGCCAACTCTGCTGAACTCATGGTTTAAGGTCTTGTCAAGGCCCTAAGAGGCAGCCTGGAAAGCACCCATGAAAGGCCTGGCCAACCTTCTTCCCTACAGGATGAACCATCCCTAGGCCGTGCCTGGCCAGCTGGGTGCAGCTGGGGCTGGAGAGCCCTTGGGCTCAGAAAGATTCAGGAGAACCCAGAGGAGCAGCTGCTTTTCCTCTTCACATAGCTGCTGCTCAGAGTAGCCCACAGTGTGAAGCTTTGTCAGCCAGGTTGTCTGCCTGGAACGATGCCATGAAGAGTGACAAGCCTGGTTCTCAGTCCTCTGCTCCACCAGCTGCCAGGAGAACTGCTGCTTTGTCTCTGTTTCACCTGGAGATTGAAGGGTTTCTGGTGAGGAATCATCTCTGCCTTGGATGACCTAAACACAGGACAGTGAAAGAGAAGCTGAAGGGAAGAGTTGCCTTGCCTTGCCTTGCCTTGCCTTGCCTTGCCTTGCCTTGCCTTGCCTTGGTGGGAAGAACGTGGAAGTCAGGCAGGTAGAGCAGAACTATTTTTACTTCTCCCTACACCAGTACACTGTGGATGAAATAGGAGTCCTGTGAAGAGTTCAGTCCTTGCTGGACTTAGAAATTGTTTACAGCTGGTGTTTCTGTTGCTTCACACTAAGCAATAGAAAGGACTCAAACTCAAAAACAACTGCCCAAATTAAGTGCTGATGTTATTCTTTTCCATTTTATAAATGTAGCATCTTTGTCCAGGGCAATGAGAACGTACAGAGAAAACAAACTGCAGCCACTCCCCATGATGGACTGTAACAAGCCCATGAAACTGTGGGAATGTGTTTAAATCAGCTCTTTCTAATCATGCAGAACAACCTAGTGCCTGGGAAAAAACCTGTTTATGTGGCTCTGTAAGCAAGAAGGATCTTCATCTCTCCGTGTGGCATGTGAGGAAGGAAGCTGCCTGTGCCCACAGCTATCTCCATAAGTGGCATGGCAGAAAGGTGACTGTGAGTCGAGACACTCCTTGGAGACCAGGGAGACTCAAGGTGGGTATAAAGTGGCACACTGAGCCAGGTTTACTGCTGCTTCTGGGAGAGGCTATGAACTGAGAGGCAGGTAATGGTGTAGGAATGATCACACACAGAGCAGGATATATGGGATTCTTTGGTAATTGGGGACATTTTGGCATTGGGGCTGAGCAGGTGAGAACAAGCTGCCAGAGTCTGCTCGTCAGCAGGAAGAAAAGGGCTGGCTGCAAAGACAGAAACTAATTTTGTTTTAATCTATTGGTTGTAGAGTAGAGAAAAGCCAAGTAGAAATATCAGGCTTGGCTACTGGCAGAGAGAATACACCTGAGTCAGAGAGAAGCTGCCTGGACCAAAGTTGTAAGTAGAAAGGTGGAAACCAGACTTTATTCCTCAAAGGATAAGAGAGCACAGAAAATGAAGCTTTCAGGGAGCTGAAGGGTGTGAAGTGGATGGTTGGTACCAAACCCCCTACTCCATGGCTCTCTTATTAAAGAGGTTAAAGGAACTGTGGGTCTAAATTGGAAAGGTTTTCACAGGCACTTCACAGAGCTGAAGTGTTTTGCAGGAGATTCCTCAAAGGTGGAAGGCGGATAGCCTCCCACCATTATTTAAGGAACGACCCAGATGTGCACCAGGGTCTTGCAGGGAAGTTCGTTTCCCTTCAGGTGAAGACAAGTCTTAGAAAATGTTTTAATAGATGAAAGGTGGCCTGTTGAGAAACGCACAGCTTGACCAAAGATAGCCAGTATGGTTTCCGGAAAGGACCTTTTCTGCCTCGCTAACTTTTGGAAATTTCTTTTTTTAGAACATACACTCCTGTCGGCATAGACAAGAGGCTAAGCAGGAGTCAGGAGAGGCTTGGATCTTCAGACGGTGTTTGACAGGGTCCCGCGTCGGAGGTTAATGTCTAAAGGTGGGGAGTTGGAAAGGGGAAGAATTGGCTCACTGATTGAAAATTGGCCAGAGGACAGGAGCAGAGTGGGGAAAGGAGGAATAAATAGAAGCCTTTCAAGATGAAAGACAAGTTAATAAAGGAGCGTGTACTGTAGGAGACTGCACTGGCAGATCCTGGTCTTTCTGATAGTTACAGTGTATGAAAGACTTGGCTGAGGACATAGAAAGCAAGATTTGCTAGTTTGCAGATCACATCAGATTTGGGAGGAGTGGTGAATAATGAAGAATTCCAATACAGGCAAAGTGGAGACCACTTCTAGGCTTTGATATGATGACAAACACAGACCTAGACAGAGCAAGACATTTTACAGCCACATATTGGGTTACTGGTGTCTAACTTCTTTTTAAAGAGTCTGGGATGGTCATTGGTTTTAATACTTCCCAGTAGGCTTTATTTCTTGCCAAGCTGCTGGAAGAGGCTCACTGAGAGTCTGCTTGTATACATAGTAAATTTTATTTTCTGTTTTGGCTGGTAGAACTCATGATAGAACATGCATGTGTTTGAAAGGGCAAAAGCATCTTGAATTGAAAAGGGCAGAAAGTAGGACTGCATGAGCTGCTTTAGAAGGAAGATACAGAGGGTCCTTTCCGGTTCAGCCCAGAGGTCAGAATAGCTCAATGACCTTGGCGAACAGACCAAATGCACCAAACCCACACATACAGTAAACCCCATCTGCCTCAAAACTGAAGTGTTGTCTCTCCAGTGTGTCTCGTTCCTGCAGTGGTGAACATCACTAGCCAAGATGAAGCCTTTTAGGAGTGAGATGATTGTTCTTCAGTCCCACTGCACGGCTGGGGAGGTAATTCATGTGTCCATACGTAACCAAGTGGAGCCTGGTTGACACTGGGGGAGCAGATCTGTCAGCTGGTCTATCTTGGCTCTCTTGAACTCGAAGGATCAATGACATTTTCCACTGTCTCAGGGTAAATACTGTGGTGGTGGAAGGAAGAAGTGTCTGTGCTAATGCTTTAGTCAAGTTTCTCTAAGTCAGCTTCAGGTGTTTGGGAAGAGCTGTTGAAAGAAGGGGAGTCTTGGGAGCCAAGTGCTGTGATGAAAGGCAGCCGCCTGCAGCCAGGCTGAACATCACCTCGGTGCCTCTGCCAAGGCAATGGACACCAGGGTCCCCAGCCTGGGCTGGGGCCTGTTTGGAGATTGCTGACATCAACCACATAAAAGCACTGACCTTGTGGAATGGGATGGAGTTCAACCGAATATGGCACAGAGGCTCTCCTTGAAATGCTTCAGAGCTTCTCCCAAAATGTCTGTTTTGAAAGTTAAACCTCTGAGTGTCTTACATCAATAGTGAAAGTGTCCTCACTGGGGACTTTCCCCAGACCTACTCCTCAGTGATTTATTTCTCGTCCTCCAACTAGGCTTGTGTAAATTCCTTAGGTTATTTTTTGGGTACTAATTAACTGTGCAGTAGAAATCATATTATACAACTGGTAATGAGCAAAATCTCAGACACACTCATGCACCAACCAAACCCTGGCAAATTGTAATTAGCTCAGGACTTGATACTCCCTTATTCTGCATTTCATATTTTTTTTCCTGAGGAAAAAAAGCCCTACATAATGAGCTCTTTGAACCTAAATCAAACAACATTTTCAGTGGGGACAGGTAATGAAATGTTAGTCAAACCCATTGCAATGGGCAGATCAATCACTGCCTTGTAAGATCTACAAAGGAGCTCTGAGATAATGGTGGCAGAATGGCTCCCCTTGCAAATCTTCCAGGCCCAGCCCCTGTGGGTCACACAGGTGTGGAGTGGGGAGCTCTTTCTTTCAATCCCAGCACGTTTGGAAAAGCGAGTTGCCACTTTGCTGAAAGCAATGGGATTGAGACAAGAAAAGAGGCTTTCACTTTTGGATCAAGCCAGCAAATTCTCTGTGCCAAGAGGGAACCTGGAATGGGTATTAAGTCTTGCAGGAATGCTGAGGGAACTGAATATGTGTTCTTGGCCTCATGGCAACAACAAGGGAGCTTACAAAGCAAACAGTTGTGAGCTACTGAGCTCAGCTGTTCACCAGGGAGATGAACGGTTTGCTGGAGCTCCAGTTTCCACATTAGCATCATACAACAGCCTCATCTATTAGTGCAGCGTGCTCTCATGTCGGAGATGCTGTTGCAGCACTGAATCACTTCCCAAGACACTAACTTTTTAGTTTCTCCTCAGCAATAAGGCTTTTTGGAAAACAAAATATTGGTCCCTCAAGAAATTCTGGTATTTCAGATTTTTTTTTTTTTTTTGGTCCTAAATTGTGATTAAAATCAAAATGTTGAAATGTTATGTTAGTTAAAATATCTGAAATATTTCAGTTGTGAAAAAACCTGCAAAGTAGCATTGTCAAACCATTACAAATCTCTAATACTGAAGCATTTCTTGGCAATAATTTCCAAGTGTCAGAGATGATATATAACAATAAAGTATATAGGGATATAGAGTTCAGAATGTAGGAACAAATTGTTCAGAAGTATTCCTATTTCAGGCTTTGTTGAGCTGCCCACATTCCCAGGGAGCACTTCTGTTCTTGATGAAATAGCATTTCCTGATTTTTTGACATTTGTTCAAAAGCATTTGGAGCATCTCTGCTCAGCCAGAGTGGCTGTGGGGAGGGCAGGCACAGCTCTTGTCACCCAATTTGTTTAGTGTTTATTTTTGCTTCAGCTGTAACACTCAAAGTCTCTTACTCTTGCTCTACCTTTAGCATTATCTCTCTGCGTTATTACTGCATGATTTGGAAATTGAATCCCATTTTGTCCTGCATGTTGCATGTGGAGTAGACAGTGGCACTGATGGGATCGATGGCTGTTTCAGTGAGGTTCTCTTTACTGACAGGCACTTGTCACCTGTCAATGTGCTACTTACTCTCCTTGAAGTCCGTGGGACACTTTATCTGTCTGTCTGTCTGTCTGTTGATCTGTCTGTCCATTGTCCTCTAACAGGGCTGCTGAGCATTGGTGCCTGCTGAGCACACACCTTGGGTAACACCATTAATCACCTGCCTGATGAGCCTGTGCTTTGAATTACTTGAAATACATAAAAGTTCTGCTGTAATTTGCTTTTTTGGAGTGTTTCCCTGGGATTCAGATCGTTGTGGCTGAAGGTGCCTGTCCCCTGGAGATGGAGGGAGGAGCACCACCCCAAAGCAACCTCTGAGGAGGGGCTGTATTTCTGCTTTTCTCCCTTCTTGGGCAGAGATCCTGGTGCAGGTTAATCCTTGAGCTGGGCACCGCCACCGTTTTTATTTTATTGTCTGGCATGCATTTTGCAAGCCAAATTGGGCAGTGTTCACCAAGGTGAGAGCCCAAGTCGCTTGCCCTCTGCAACAGGCCTTCCCTGACATTCAGACAGCCTCGGGGCCTTTACTATCTTCCTAAACACTTTCCTCCTCTCCTGTAGAGCTGCCTTATTACAGCAATAAAAATAACAAGGTCCCTGCAGACGTCTTTATAAAGAACAATTTAGAGCCAGGAGTAAGTGTGAGGATTGGGATGAAAATAGGCTATCACAGTGCTAATGTGATATACAGGTACGATCCGGGAATTATATTGGCACAGGGAAGTTGTGTGTCTTGGGAGGCAGGGACTCCTGGTTTAGGTTTTGCAGACAGACAGTGGGTTTGACACCCACCCTTTGGGAAGGGCCTGTGACAGCCTGGAGTGACTGTGACAGATTTGGAATGGTTCTGTCAAATGCAGGGAATGAAAACACCAAAATCATGTAAATCTATCCAAGGACAATATTAACATTTAGATAGATTAGACTGGAACAACAAATACAACATGAAATTCTGGATCCCGTATTATTCCCTCATTTCTGTGGCCATTTTCAAGTCTTTTTCATGGCTTCCATCAGAAGAAGCTGGGTTGAAGGGAGACCTACGAAACAAAGGCAAAAAGGTGAAACCACTCCAGATCCCACCTCCTACCTCAAGTTTTGCTGTGTCTGCCCCTCTGATCTGTGTTGCTTCAGATAGCTGAGGAGACACAGGCACAAAGCAATGGCAGATCAGTTACTGAGCTTGCCCAGGGCAAAGCAGAGGGTTAAATGGCTTGCAGGGGTGGCAGGAAAGGGTAATTGAAGCTTTTGCTGGTGGTCTGGGGGAAGAGGAAAGGAGAATGGAGTGATGTCCCTTATGGAAGAAGTATTTCTGAACTGAGAACCTGCTGGTGGTGGAACTACTATTTTCTTCCAAAGGTCAAAAATCCCAACTGGAACATGGAGCAAAAGAATGGGATCAGCTGCAGCAGGGGCAAGGGCAGCCACACCATGGAGACAAAAGGCAAGAACTGCAGAAATTGAAAGGATTTTATTCCCATCTCCTGCTTCACTTCAAGTGGAGGGTAAAGACGAAACAGGCTAGGATTCCTGAGGAGGATTTCAGGCACGTACATTGCATGCACTTCTGTCAGGAGGGGAGCAGTTTGAAGGATGACTTGTGTTACTGGCACTAGCACAGTATTACTGTATCATCTTTATTTTTTTAAAAACAGCCTGTATGCATTGCAAGACGTGTGAAAACACAGCAGCCCCAGACATCAGTGAGGTGGAACAGATAGAAATATAAAGGCTTATTAACAAAAGGTTGATGTCTGAATCACAGCCACATGCTTTTCTCCTCCTTCTCTACATGCATTTTTTTTATTTTATGTTGTTTTTCAGAGGAAGTGAGGTGTTCCTCTGCTTATGCAGAAATTTTGAGTACCTGCTGCAGGGCTGTTTTATTCTGTGATCCTTTCTTCCAGAGTGGTTGCCCTCCAATACCTCTCAGTCTCCTGAAAGGCTCCTGCTCTGCCTGGCAGCTAGAGCAGAAAGTGCTCCAAGCACGGGAGCCCCGACAAGGGGGCTCTTCTACTGACTTCCACTGAGGTGTGCTAGATTCCAGTGTTTGCTCTGCAGCTCAGGGGAGCAGGCTCTGCTGGGCAGGAGGAGCTGCCCAGCACTGGGATTTCCTGTGTGGCATCTGCCCTGCCAGCAGTTCAAAACAGAGCAAGATGAAAGTCCTGGAAAACCCAAAATGGCTTTACCTGGAAACCTCATTGAAGGGAAATGAAATGACTTGTGCTCTAACCACACTCAGTGATAGCTGTAGCAGCTTGGCCTGTCACTTCCTGCTGCTACTCTGCTCGTAGGGCTTGGCTTGGCTCAAGAGCTTGCAGTGCTGTGAGACTGCACCCAGAACTGTGGACACTCACCTGTCTGCATCTTCTAGACCCAGGTAATTCAAACCAATTCCAGTGTTGCAGCTACATGGACATAGGAGAGGATTGAAGCCTGTTGCTTTCATTTTTAAAGCGTAATGAGAAAGTACAGTCCAAACTAAGGAATTCAAAGCTGAAATTGCACTTTCCAAGGGGTGCTGTAACTCCTGGTGATCACAGACGCAACTCTTGCCCCAGCACAACAGCCGGAGTCTCAAACAGACCCTGGAGGTATTGCACAATTTTATAATAAAAAGATTGATGTGAAAAAGTGTTTTTGTCACTCAGTATAGCTGACGGAGAAAAATCAGATGACAGAGGAGGTGCAGTTTGCCATTGTCTGGTGGGATTCACAGAGCCACGTGCTTGGTGAACATCTGGCCTCAAGGCTGTTATGGGCATGGAGGAGGGAGCAGGAAGGGAGTGAAATGAGGCAGCAGGATAAGGCTTTGTCTGAAGACTTTGAAATACAGGTGTACGTAATGCTGAAAAAGCAGAATGAGAGGTAACCTATTTTGTGGCTTTTTGATGTCTGCCTTAGCTGCCAGCTCTGGTAACAGCTTTGTCAGTAGCTGTCTCACAACAGAGGGTGTGCTGTTCTCGCTGTCCTGCTCGTGCTCTCGTTGGGAAGAGGGCTTGCTCTGACCATTCTGGCTGAAAAGCAGAGCCCCTGTCTCACCCAGTGACCTCCAGCACCAGCCTCAGAAGCCAGGGCTGAGTTAGAGCCCTTCCTTCAGCACCAGACTTCGTGTCTCACAGACCTTCTGCTTAGAAGTGCCCCAAAGGGCTGAACTTCAGCTGGATGGCCAGAGGGATGGTCTAGCTGTGGGTTTGCCAGGGCAACAGCTCTGCTGGCACTGAGCTCTGCTGTGGCAACAGGCTCTGCCCTGGCAAGTGGGATGGGCACAGCTTTCACGGGCCCTGTCCTCTTGGTCCCATCACTGGCCACGTAGCTGGGCAGCTGAGGCCAGGGGGAGCTGAGTCCTGATTTTGTTTGGCTCAGTACTACTCCATTCCATCCTCTTGTTTTTGTCCTGGCTCATTCCTTGGCTCCTCTAAGATGTAACTTGGCAGGAGCACAATGCCCAGTGCACACACTTGGCAGCCCAGCTCTTGCTCCATGGCTTGAGTGTTGCTAAATGAATGATGCAACTGACTTCTGAATCCAGGCCTCTCTTGCATATTAAGTTACTGTTGCCTCCTCAATATGTTTTTCTGTACTACAGGCAAGTCCTTCTGGTCTTTCTTTCTGCTTTAGTGGGGATTATCTGCCCCATATAAAAAGCCTACCAGAGCTGTCCAACATTTGGGCTGGTCCCAAAGAAACTTAAGGACCCGCAGGGCACTGTTTAAAAAATATAAAACAATGTCTTTCTGTGTGATCCTCCACAAAACCTCCTGCTGACCAGCTGACTTGTGCTCCAGGCAGTCACCCTACAGCCCTCAGCTCTCCCACTCCTCCTCAGCAGGACATGGAACACGCCAGGCTGTGGCCAGCAACACCTCATTTGTCCATAGCTGGAGGCGAGCGTGCAGCTCAGCTCTGTGCCTGCCCTGGGAAGGGGCGGATGCCGGGAGCCCCCCTGGCAGAGTCTCCTCCTCGCCTCGTTCGAGGCTTGCGAGCACGAGATTGCTGTAATATTGAGCAAGGTTTTCCAACACATGCTTTTCCCTGGCAAATCGCCACCCACAGTGCCGTGTGCCAACATAACACTTTGACTTAAAGAGGGAAAACTGCCAGATAAATGTTTTAGTTGCAGGCCTGTTTCATTGTTGAATTCTAAAATCTTGGCGAAAGCCTTTGCCAGTGGATGGGGAAGCAGCCTTGCTGTTGATGCTGGTGAATAGGGACTAAAGCAAATGTGTTCAGGACACAGGGAAAATGGGGGTGGGTGCACAATCCAGGCACAATGTCATCAGCAGATCCTTCTGAAACAGCAAGGATTAATACTACTTGGCTTTTCTCTGCCTGGATCTACAAGCATGGAAGGGCCGGAACAGTCTGTGCTCTTCTGCCCCAGACCCAGAGAACCAGACAGTAGCTTAATGTCAAAGAGTTAAGCAATAGGACGGAAAAGGCTGAACTTCCCTGTGAAAGCAATAGGAAAAACTAGAGTAATTGTTGTTTTCTAAAGAAACCCTTGTTTGCATGGCCTGTGTCTTCCAGGGTAGCCACCTACACAGCTTTTCTTCATCAGGGATCATTTATTTTGTTTTCAGATCGTTGTCTACACTAATTGTCTTAAACAAGAGTAACTTTCTTTCTCTTTATTCCCTAGTGGTCTTGATAGGTTTTAATTACCTTTAGGTGGTTCCCCGTATAATTGCACATCAAGTTCATTAATGATCACAATATGTTCACCTAATAGGTTTCCATTAAAATCCAATGGGTTCCCATCAAAATGAGTTATGGGAACTGACAGAAAACTCACTAAAATCCCAGTGTCTTTAGTTACAGTGAATTAAATATTGTGTCTATTAAGAAAGATAAAAAACAAATGTCAAGACAAAAAAAAAAAATCTCACTAATTGATAAATTGATATGTACGGAGTTCTGCAGAAACTAGCAAAAGGCTTTTACTGCTTTAGGTCCAGTTAAGTGAAGTTTTGCCACCTTGACCATATCATTAAGGTTCAGCTAAGTGAACAGGAAGGAAAAAGCTAACTTCATTCCAATGCATTGCAGTTTTGGAAGAGCAGAGAAGTCTGGATCCCTTGCTGATGTCAGTCATTGTCACAGCTGCTCCCCATGGCTGCTGGGGAGCAATGGAGAGAGCACAGGGCTGGGAGTGCTGCAATGGAGAGAGCACAGGGCTGGGAGTGCTGCAATGGAGAGCACAGGGCTGGGAGTGCTGCAATGGAGAGAGCACAGGGCTGGCAGTGCTGCAATGGAGAGAGCACAGGGCTGGGAGTGCTGCAATGGAGAGCACAGGGCTGGGAGTGCTGCTGGGGCTGGGAGTGAGGAGTGAGGGCAGGCAAGAGGCAGCTGGGGTGAGAGAACCAAGGGCAAGGCCAGAGTGCATGGATGGAGCTATTCTGGGCCCTCCTACCCCTGCACCTTCCCCTACAAGCAGGTCCTGCCTCTCTCATTTGCTCCATCCCCTCTCACTTTCCCTCACTCCCAGCTGCAGTAACCTCCTGAGGCCCTGCAGCAAACTGGAGGAGCTATTTTTCCATTCTGCTCTCTTGACCCTTGATCTCTTCAGTGACTGGCAACCCAGGTGCTTCCCAGGGATGGTTGGAAAGGAGGGGTCATTCCTGCATTTTAACTAGGAATGTCTCGAGGCTGTGAGGTGATGTCAGCCCTGGGGCTGTTTGTATCCTCTCGTTCCATCTGGATCTTGTAGGCTAAGAGCATCTTTGAGCTGACAAAGTGCCCAGGACAAACCTTTTCATCTGTACCTGAGCTGCCCCTGCAGTGTTAAGCTCCATTGAGTGCTGCTACGTATGGACTTCAGCTACAGCAAGCAGGACTTTGGAGAAAAAAATCAAACTGCTCTAAATTCCAGTAAGCAAATCTGTGACTCTTCATGGCAACTCCACATTATTCCCAGGTTGTTTGCTATTTTCTCTGTTCTTCCTTCCCTGCTGCCTTCATTATCACGCTGAATATCACCAGGGCAGCATGACAAGAATCTAGAGAGACACATTATTAGGACAGCCGTGTTCATACCTCTGAACTGCAGCGTTTGTTAACAATTCTGAGCTTGAAGAGGGGGAGGATGGCAAAATCTGCTTTTCCAAATTAGAAAGATGTATTTTAACAGTGTGTCTGAGTGAGATACATACTCCAGTGGCTGATAGTGACCACTCAGGGACCTCTCTATTGCTCTGGCACATAGAAGGCCCCTTGGAGTGGCACAGACTTGGCAGGGGAGTGTCCGATGTGCCCCTCCAGGTGTCCCATGCAGAATATCTGCAGCGTGACCTTTGCCGGCTCTTTGCACTGTAGGTCCTGTTTGCTGTGCCCAGGCAGCCCTGGCCCCCACAGCAGTGACAGGGCATTGTAGAGCTCTGTGTACTCAGAGGCAGACAGTGACTGGCAGACAGAACTTCAGCAGCGCTGACCCACAGGCTGCTTAAAACAAGGGGCAAAGTTGGGGTGCAGCAGCCCCTGCTCTGAGCCTGCAGCTGGGCCGCACTGGCAGACCAGGGGCAGGACAGCAGCTGGAGTGGCTGCAACTTCAGGCAGGGATGTGCAAGGCTGGGATGTGGACACTTCAATAGGGCCTTATGTGACATGGCAAAGGACTTGATTTGTGATGAGTTCAGCTTTCATTTTGTTGCCACAGAGGTTGTCTGCCTTTCAGTGTTAGTTTGCAGGAAGGCTGCCGTGGTGCAGAGGGCAGCACCTGTCCATGCTGGTCTGGGGTCAGACTGCCTCACTCTGCTCCTCGAGGGACATTGGCTGCATTGCCTCGACAAACACAGCTTGGGAGAGGAAATCTGGGCATTGCTTTTCCTCTTTGAACTCCCTTGTGTGTCTAAGTTGGGAATGCAGAGCTGCCGGACACAGACCTTTCCTTTCCTGTTCCAGCCAAGTGCCTGCAGCCTTTCAGGGGTTCCCAATACCCTCAGCAGGAGACAGAAAGTGAACGGAACTGGCTTCCTGCCACTGAAAGGCTTTTGTGCCTGTTTCAGGCAGCTTCCTATAGTTCCCTTGATGCCAAGAGGGGAACCAGAGGAAGTTCCTAGAGACAGAAAAGTGTTATTACTATTTCCTGTTATGAAAAGCCACCAATGCAACAGATCTTAGTGGTTTCATTTATTTATCTCAAAATGAACTAAGAAACTTAAATTTTTTTTGTCACGTGTAATTAACTTACAATTTTTCTCTGCAGTTGCTGGAGGTAATTTAGCATTTTAATTAGCTCTAAGCTACAAACACATGCCTGACCTTAGAAAGAAACAAAAAATGTTTTCTGGCACTTAGAAGTAAATAAAATAGTCCTCTTCTCCTCTTGCCACCATCTTTTATTTAGTGCTGCTAAAAGGTACCAGAATGTCAGCCTTGGAGATTGATTCTCCTTCCTGGCCTGGAGACTGTGTCTGTTCCCAGGAGCCGAGTGCTGTTGCTGAAGTGCAGTAGGTTCCTGTGCCATGCTGGCCTTATCTGCTTGTTACACTCAGTCACAGCTAAATAAGCATCTGCAGGAGAATGCAGCAAGGGCAGGACATGGAGGGCAGCCTGAGGTTTGCAGAGCTGTCTCTCCCCTCCTCACTCCTTGTTTTTCTGTGCCCTTCCCTTATTCTTTGGCTGCAGATGTTTTCAAGCCATCCTGATTGCACTGGTCACATTTTTTGTTGACTGGATTTTTTTTCTTTCCAGAAACACATGTGCTTTGCTTTCTCTCCAACTCTGTCACTTTTTATTAACTCAAACAAAATGGGAAGCAAACACCTCTTTGAAAATACTTTCAGTCATTTGATATGATACTGTCTGAGAAATGCTGAAACCATTCCAGGGCTCCAAGAGAGCAGACTGTGGTGGTGTCAAGAAGAGTTTTCCAGCACGTGCAGCTGGGTGCACAGCTCCTGTTACAGCCTGTCAAGGCTGGTGTGTCCAGCCCCACTCTGCTCTGCTGCTGCTGGGTGTTCCAGCAGGGATCTGCTTTTCAGGCCACAGGACAAGGCGTGCACATCACGCAATTGCTTGCCCAGCCTGGCTTCCTGATAATCCCTATCCCATTCAAGCCATCTCATCTCAGCTTGCATGCAGTATTTTATACATTTGAGGCACTAATATGGGCCAGACAGTGAACAGCTCCACAGTGTCCTTGCCAAAGCTGGGATCAGAGCACCAGTGCCAGTCCGTGGGTCCAGCTGACCTCGGTGCAGCCTGGCTCATTTACATCAGCTGAGAGTCTGGAGTACTTGGGAATACAGTGGGCTTGGCTGCAGAACTCAGGAATGGGGACATGGAGATCTAGACTTGCAGGGTTTGTGGTTTCAGTGAACATAAGGCACCTCCTGGCTGCAACAGGAGTTGTGAGTGCTCAGCACTTCTTAAAACCAGGCCTGGTATCTGACTTAACACACCCAGTTACACAGGAGTGTGTCCTGCTCTGTGGGAAATGGCAGTCAGCTTTGGCATGGCTGAAGAGAGACAAAATATTTAACATTAGAAAGAATAGTGCTTTGTCGAGAGAGACCATTTTGCAGCACAGGCCAAACTGGGTAGGTGTGAAAGCTGCACACAGGAAGGCTGAGCTGTGCTGAAGTGCCTGACTTCTCCTGATGCTGCACGAGGAGGGAAAGCTGTACAACATGTGTGTGGAGCCCCAGCTCTGCTCCATTTTTTATGGAAAAGCTCAGGTGTTGTCCTGAGCTAGTCCAAGATCAGACGTGAGATGTTTGACACATATGACTGCCAGACCAGAGAGGAAAGATTACGTTTTCATATTAACAGTTCTTGGCAAGCTCCACATTTTTCAGCTTTTCATAGTTTGCAGAAGTGCCAAGAATGGAGGCAAACAAAGGGTGAAAAATATTTCATTCATCCTGTGAACAGTGAGTTCAGGGACACCCGTTACTAATTGAGTTCAAGTGCAGAGCTCTGGATCCAACCCTGGGCAGGAATGCTCTCTTTTGAGACCTGCCTTCTTTGGATCCTTGAAAAGAAGAAGATTGCTTTCTGCATGTGAAAGTAAGTGGGATGGAGCAAATGCAGGAACAATTTAGTGAAACTCTGCTTTCTTGTCAAATTGAGCAGAAGTTGTAAGTTTGTACATACGAGAACTGAAACATACTTGCACTCCAGAAAACAGTTCATAAATTTCCTTATGCTCCACACCCTCTCTATAATGTCCACAGCAGAGAACCCCTTTTTATTGCCAAGGGAGACATATGCCCAAGGAAGGTTTTAAGGAATCATAGCTATCTCCTGAATCTTCATTAACCTTCCCCCATTTCAGCACTGCAGCAATTTCCACTACTGTGACAAGTCTTGCAGAGAGACAATGTTCTGCAAAGCAGGGGTCTTAAGATAACCAAAAAAGAGAATCTTCTTTATACAAATTATACTTTGAATTCGGCAAAATTGTTGTACGGGTCAAAAACTTATCAGGGCAAAAAAAAAAAGAAGTATTTGGCATCTCTGTCTGGATTGTCTCATTAGTGTCTCATTACTCCTGTAGAATACTGAGTTTACAAGCACCCGGTGGTTCTGGGTTCCCAAACCTGGCAGCTCAGGCACGAATTGCCCCTTGCTGCGGGGTCAGAGGGCAGCACCCTGGGCAGCACCACTGGCTCTTCTCTCCCTGGCAGCTGCTGCTGGCAATGTGGGAGCTCTGACCTGGCTGCTGGGGAACTGGGGGCTAGGGCACCACAGGCTTAAGCAATACTTTTCATTGTTGTGCTAACATCCAGCAGTACAAGAGCTTTGTTTGGCTTGAAAGGCACAGGTGCAAACTGATGGGGATTTCAAACCTTTGTGAGCAAAAGACTTCTTCCTCTTCCAGCCTTGATATATCAGACGAGTTGCAGCTTTCAAAAGCAAAAGGTATCAACAAGCACGAACTGCACCCAGGCACAGGAGAAGTGGCTTTGCTGAGCAGTGTGTTTCAGTGGAGTGATTTAGGGAATCTCTCTATGTACAACTTGTGAACTCTGGCTGAGGTTATGGAACTGCTGCATGAATGTTTCAAAGTATGTTGTTCCACATGTCACATATCTTTCAGATCAAGCATAATGGAGGTCCCTTATGTGTGAATAGGTCCCACTAATATGACAAAAAGGAGGGTTGCAGCCTAGGAAATGCCTCAGATGATTCTGTCTGAGAGCTGGAAGAACTGGAGAGCCAAATAGGGAGTAATGCTGGGCTTAAACACAGCAGAATCTGAGAAGTTAAGGAAGAATTCAGACTCCTTCCTGCACAGAGGAAGCGTGATAAGAAACACAGTGAAGAGATGATGCTTTCATCTGATGGAGAATGGTGTGTCCTTTATGACCCTTGGACCAGCCACATTAAAGGATAACATTTGCATAGGAGAGGAAGAAAGAACTAAAGATATTTCGCTGTCCTTCGGAATGAAGAGCTATTTTCTGCTGTCTCCAAACACTATTTCTCAAGCATGCTCCCCGATGGCTTTCAACAAGCCACTGAGTTATTTTACACACTTAAAAAGCATTCCTGATAGCCACTTTTCAGTTGCACACATCGTTTTTGAGTTGATTTAGTTTCTGCAGTCTCATGATAGGCTGTCATGGGCACAGAGTTTCAAGAAGCAAGGTGTTGAAGAAGCAGACGGGTTTCTCTGAAGGAAACACAGTGCTTGAAGTACTTCAGTTCTGAAAGCCTCTCTTATCCAGTGGTGAGTACTGCTGGGAGTAATCAGCAGAGCTAACAGCATGTGCACAGGGAAAGACTTTTCCTGAGTTTCCCTGTGCCCATGTGAATCCAAGTCCAGCTGGTAACAGAAGATGAACACACTGTATGGAATGAACTCCCCAGGTGCAAATGGCAAAATGGGTGTTCCCAGCACAGGTGACACACAAAGTGAGGGCAAGCACAGACGTTCAGGGCTCTTTGGAGAGCCCCTCTCCAGAAAACAGACTTATCTGATTTCTATTATGGGAAGGAAACCAGTTGGCAAGAGCTCAGCTGGTTACTGGAGAATGACCAGTATGCACAGGCAGCATGTCTGTGCAGTGTGCAGGAACACAGCCAGCACATTCACTTTGGGATGCCAGCTCTGGGAATGGGCACTTCCCAGGGAGCAGCAGCCAGAGCAGTGTGGAGCAGTGCAGAGCCATCTCTGAGTGTGTTCACACTCAGTGGAACCTGTCCTTTGTGCCCTGCTGGGCTCAGCGAGGGCAGACCCAGCCGAGGAGCTGGGTAAACACGAGGGGCTGAGCACCAGCACGCTCTGAGTGCAGCAGCTGCACAGAGCTGGGCTGCTTAAATCCTGCCCAGCACTCCTGCCACTGAGCCCACTTAGTCACTGCACTGACTGCAGTGTAGGCAAGCCCCATTAGAAATAATGCATAAAGGTTAATGAAATACTTGTAGCTATTTTAATAAGTGATTAATCTTTTATTACATACTATTACACAGTCCAGCAGAGCAATAGATTGCTTTTAATTGTAGCTTATCATTATCTATGGTAACTTGCACTGATGTGCTGGTAACCATTTTGAACACATGCTGCTTATATATATAACAGGCCAACCACTCCAATTCATTATTTATTAATGTCTTTTGAGCAGTGTAAAACTGGGGCTGTAACATGAAGCATAATCAGGGCAGGTTTGCAAACTATCTGTAGTATTGCAGGACTGGCTGGGAATGCCTGGAAGGATAGCAGTGCTTGGTAGGGACTCACACAGGAGGCTGCAGGGGAGTGTGAGCAGTGGGGCCAGGGGTGTTGTAGCACGTTGGGAAATCAGGAATGCTGCCATGCTTACGTGGGAAATTCCAGCTCAACTCGGCACGTCTTTCCCTGCATGAACCCCTAAAGGAACAGCTGACCTGGGTCAGCCCTAACAGACAGTGCCTAACTTTAAACCCTGCTGTTGGCTGCTGCTGGGGATGGGACACTGGCTCGATGAACCTCTGCTGTGGCCACACACAGCTCTGTACCTCCACCAAAACCTGTCAGGGCAATATGTGGGTGTCTGCCGAGGCTCCTGACAGCATCCTGCTGGGTCTCTGTCCTGCTTTGCTGTGTGTTTCCAGCTGCAGCAATTCAAGCTTGTGTGACACAGAAGTGCCAGTGAGATAAGGGACTCTGCCTTATGCTCGTGGTTGGATGCAGGCTCCCACTCTTCTGCTTTCAGTAGTGCCTGAAATTTGCCTAGCAGCCCCTTTAATTCTAAAATGTAGATCAGTGATTTGGATTTACACACTGCCTGGGGTTTGTGTGGCCGTTCTTGAAGTGTGAACGTGTGTGTTCAGTTTTTAGGTCTCTGTGCAGAGAGAGCAGTTTCTTCTCATTGTTAGCTCTGGTTAAATAAAAGCTAGTGAAGAAACCTTGAGCATGAGTCACTGTCTCACTCTCTGGGTCTTGAAGTCACTTCTTAGAAAATGAAATGAGGAGATACTGTTGCATCCCTCTGATAATTGTCAGCAAAGAGGGTGATGTGAGTAATGATCTAATTTTATCACGTTGTGGTTTGAAGAGGCATCAGACTGGTTGCAGTTAGAGTCGGCCGGCACAGGGTATCTGACACAATCCTCACCAGGTCTGAGGCAAGATAGAAAACAGAACATGAAGGGGACACTGAGCTCAAAGTGCTTATTGATCATCAGGGAAATGCTGGGTGTTCCAGGGCCAAGCAAGCTGGTTACTCTGATCTCACTGGGCTTCAGTAAACACCAAAGTGGTCATTAGCTCTTAGGGAAATGCCCTGCTTTCAAAGCAGTGTTGCTCTGAGGGGTCCCTTTCCCTGTGTGACCCTGTGGGTACATGGACAGCTGTCTCTCACTGACTCCCCTTCCCAGTTGTTCTCCAGCTCTGGTGTTGTACCTGGCTGGATGAGCTGGACATGATCCTTCAAAGCATTGAAGAAATGACACAAATGTCAGGATTCATGCCGGTTTATCCATCAGGATTACTTCCATGTGTTTGTTCCGAGCCCAGTTTCTGCTACTTTGCAAATCCCAAGGGGTTGTGGAGATGAAGATTCCTATGGAGTGGGTGGCCCTCACCCTTTTGAAGAGTCTGTTTTAACTGCAAAAGTTTTCTTTAAATAGCAACATCAGTGGGCAGAAAAATGAACAAGAGGTTTGGTTTGCTACAGCTTTCCTGAGGAACAAGGATGTGAGTCAGCTGTAAATAAAGTATTTATAGGGACTCTCACCTTGGGGCAAATGTCCTGCCTAAGGATGCTGAGTTGGGACAGGTGGGGACAGCAGAGTGAGGAACAAAAACACTGGAACCTGCAAAACCAAATTACAGCTCTGCCTTAAGAGCAGTACTACTAACACATTCCTTTTACTTCAGACTGACTCCAGGTCACACAACCCTTCTGCTTCTGCAGCAGTTTGATGTGTGTGTTTGTTACTAATCCCATCTCAGTGTGTTCTTCTTCCTTATGTCATCCTGCAATTTACTGCTTTTGAGAAACCACAGACTGATGTGGTGCTAAAAACAAGGGCAACACTTTGGATGACAAGAGTGTGCCAATAAAAGGATTTCCTTTTTTCTGGAGCTGGAGAGAAAGCAGCTGCAGCTCAGCAGGCAAAGAACACTTTAGATCTAGGAGAATAAAATGCAAAACAAGTTTTTGTTATTTCAGGGTCATGGACCCAGTTCTAGACCTTGTCTGAACATCTACTGAGCCCTGAAATTATCCTAGGAAGCCTTTCCTGTTGATCCTGGGTCCCATCAGGCAGTCCTCACAGTTACCCCAAACATCTTTGTTTAATGTTTCATTCAGTATCTGTAGAGAGGTCTCATTTTCATGCTGGAAGGTGCCACATGGAAGACAAAAAATGGAAGCATACACAGATAAAATGACCTCTCAAACATGCACCCACCTCTCTTCTCAGTTGGGCCCTGGGGTTTAGGTGCAAATGAGAAGCACCAGGGTCTCACTACCCCCTCCAAGTAACATTAAGTATCAATAATGGAAGTGCTTACAGATACCCTGTACAATTCAACCCTTATATTTTATTTATAGCTGACAAAGCTCAGAGAAGGAAAAAATATCATCATACTTTAAATAATAGAAGGTAGAGGTATTAAAACTACCCAGGCAGTTACAGTAGTTGCAGAAATGTCTCCCAGCAGACCTGAGTGTGTGTACACCGACTGCATTTTTAATTTTTAAAACATATTTCTTTCAAAATTATTCAGCAATACAAGAAAGCCACTTTTATGGGGTGATAAATTACTGTAATAAAGTGTCTTTTGTCCAGGCATACAGACAGAAAGCCATTGCAGGCAGCAGAGACAGGCGTTAGCCCCCAGAGAGCCCAGACCCATAAGCAGAGGAGCATGTTGATTTGTCTCACATGTTTTTAATTACTTTTAGAGCATCTTATCTGTTTTTTAACTGCAATTTTGCTCTCAGTTAACATTTATATGAAGGTTTGATTTCTCTGTGAGTTTTGAATGCAATATTAGACCTTTGCACTGGTTTCTGGAGAGCTCTGTTGCCCCTTCCCTGCAGCCCAAGATAAATGAGTCAGTACCTGTCATTTACGTGCAATTAGAAATACTTTGATAAGATTTATATTCCTCTGAAACTTTAGAAACTTCTTGCAAGTATGAACTGAAAAAGGAATCAGGAGTGATAATTAGGGGTCTGATGGAGCTCCCTTCAGGGCCGGTGTGTTTTTATCACAGCTCCATCCATCACCGGAGCAGGCTGCTGGGTATTGCAGATTCAGGCAGAGTCACTCGGCTCTCAGTGGACACAGGGCTTTTCCTTGTCCCTCTGAACGGGAGTGTCAATCTTGCACCCTTTGCATCTCCATTAATCACCAGCATTGTTACTTTGTAAACCCAAGCAGAGTATCTTTAACCCCAGTCCTATATACACCTTATCCATGTTCTGCACGTAATTCTTGCCCCCAAAGCTATGGCGTTTGAACTTCACAGAATAAAGTACATTTAATTGGACCTATTATTTTCTTGCAGAGGCAAAGCCTTTCAGATCAGGCTTCAGCCTCTCTGTGCCAATGAAAATACACATGCCTAATTATTTCCATTTTTCAAAGAACCTCAAAGGCAGCTGATGAAAGGAACCTTTTGCAAAAGCTCACAGCAAACAGAGTGAAGTCACCTAATGTGCAGTGAGAGGAAGCAGTGATCTCCTCCTGTGTGCACGGGGCCAGCGACGCTCCGCACTGCCTTGAAAGAGGGTGTCTGGCTGTTGCTTTGGAAAGGAAGATTGCTGGGAAATGGCTGAATTCGTGTCACCAAAGAGGGTTTTTTGGAATTGAGAGTTTTTAGGCCATCAAGTCTTTTGAGATAGGACAAAATGTTTTCCCCTGCTGCTGACACCTGCACTCACAAGAGGCACAGTCCACTGCCCAGATTATTCAGGTGTGCTTCTTCCTCAATTTGAGAACAATTCTCTTCAATTGTAGTTTTTATCCTAAGGTCTTTGCCTTCACTAACAATATATTTTCCTTCTGTAGGTGTTGTGTGCATAGTGAGTAAGAATTTGCTGTTGCCCTGCCAGGCTCACGGTTTAACGTGCAGCTCTGTCGTTATCATCAGAGGGTTGGTGTGAGCAGTGGTTCTGCTCACAGGAGTTCCTCCCTCTCGTCCCAGAATTGCCCACTGCAGCCCAGCAGCCCAGCCCACCCTCCCCAGGCAGTCCAGGGCTCTGTTACCCTCAGCCGGCATCTGTTGGCCTTGTCATGTGTGAGCTGAGACTCTGTCCTTTTCTCTTTGGGAGCCGGGTGCTGTGACTTAAAAGATAACATGTTTCCTTCAGTAAACAGGCTGAAAACCGTTCCCTATCATCTTTATCCTACTCAGCTTTTAACATACTCCTGTCTCTTCAAGCATGGCAGTCACTGGGCCATGGGCTCACCCAGGCAAGTCCCCAAGCCTTTCCCTGGTTCCATGGGCTGGAGGTGGGTCAGACAGACAGACACACGGACACACACACAGACACACGCGGTGATGGATGGGCAGAGACTCAGCTCTCCCCCTCGTGAGCCGTGGATTCAGTGCCCTGATGGTCCGAAACGTGCTGTCACTGCTCAGTGAGCTGGGAAATCTGGGAGCAGCCTGACAAGGCACTGCCGGCTCTCCGGGAAGTCCCGGCCACCCGGCAGGGCAGGGATCCCACGTGTGGTGCCCACGGCCACCTCCGAGCCAGTGTCTGCCCCTGGGCACCGCCTGCTGCAAAGGGAGCGCCTTCCCCGGCCTGGAGGGGAGGGACACGGCAATCTTCTGCTGCAGGAGGCCTCTGCACACCTCTGAGCAATGGCAGCGTGTCTCTGCACATCTCAGCAATGGCAGCGTGTCTCTGCACACCTCTGAGCAATGGCAGTGTGTCTCTGCACATCTCAGCAATGGCAGCGTGTCTCTGCACACCTCTGAGCAATGGCAGTGTGTCTCTGCACATCTCAGCAATGGCAGCGTGTCTCTGCACACCTCTGAGCAATGGCAGTGTGTCCCTGCACATCCCAGCAATGGCAGTGTGTCCCTGCACATCCCAGCAATGGCAGTGTGTCTCTCTGCACACCTCTGAGCAATGGCAGTGTGTCCCTGCACATCTCAGCAATGGCAGTGTGTCCCTGCACACCTCTGAGCAATGGCGGTGTGTCCCCAGCCCGGAGGATGGGCAGGCAGTGGGATCCCATGGAGCGCTGTGCTGCTGCTCAGCTCAGGAGGCAGAAGGGAGCAGCTGGGAACTCAAGCCCCTCCTGCATTTTTTCGTACGAAACAGAGGAAAAGCAGCTCCTGTTCAGTGCTCCACAGACACCAGTTTGCTCCACTTGGCTTCTGCTCTCTCTCTTTGGCTGTCAGTGGAAGATTGATGCAGCCCGAAAGTTTTTGTCCCCCATCCTTCAAGGAGAGTGTTTATTATGAATTTTCCATCCTTGGAGAGCTTTGTTTAGGCCCAGACAAAGAGGTTTGTAACAACAGGACTTTTACTTGAAACAAAGACTGAACTTAGATTTAAACTATTATGTGTTTTTTGCTCAGTCTGCTGTAATTTGCTCAACTTTACTGACTTTGCCTTGTCTATCAGAGGACAGTTTTTTCATCTGGACTTAAGCCCAGCTGGACTTAAGCACATGCTCAAAGCTAAATATGAGTTAAATTACTGTGCTGAATCAGGGCTTTTCTTCTTTCTGAGTTATTTTGCTGTGAATGCATTTTTGGTGCACATGAATATCAACTGTAGCTGTTATGCTAATAGAGTTGAACCTCTTGATTTTAATATTCTATATTTCTTTTCATTCTACATGGAGACGGTGATGACTTCTTTTGTATCTGAGATTTACATGCAGTCCCATATTTTAACAGTGACACATAATTTACATGTGATTAGATCAAAGTATTTACTTCCACGAGTTTTAAAACAACAAAATCTGATATTGAATATGCCTATTTTCCACACCTTTTAAGTGAATACAGAATAGAAATAGCAGCTTGAAGCAGCAGAAATTTCAAGAGATCTGAGTTTAAGAGAGAAATTTCACTGCACTCTCCTTTCAACTGCTGCTGTCATGGCTGGGAAGTGAAAGTGGCAATGTTTTTAGAAATGTTTCATGAAATATTTTATAAGTGCAGTTTAAATTATTTTTAAGTTGGGTAATCTGCCAAAGCTTTACATTGTTAACAGAGAAGGAGAGATTGCTGCAGAGCGGAGTGGTGCGCTCGGGAAATGGAAAAGCAATTCCTGCTGGGAACCCACTGTGCTTCCCAGAGAGTGTATTCCAGCATGTCTTAGCAGTGTCCAGAGGCAGCCCCACCTGGGGAAGATAAGCACGTTTTCTGAGTGGCTCGGGAAATCAAAGTACATCTGCAAGGAAATGAACCCAGAGCACATGCCCTCCCAAACGAGGTCCGCATTCCTTTGGAATTGCTGCTGAGCGATGGAGGTCTTGTACTGTACATTTCCTATCAAACTCAACTGCAGGAATTCAGCATCCCCGAACCTGCTTTTTCTGAAACTCTGTACTTCAGCCCTCTTTCTGCCAGGTGGGAGAACTGTCCTGGTGGTTTGTACCAAGTCCTCTGTGTGTCTTTTGTTCAATGCCGGCTGGGGGAGTTCTGCAGGGATCCCGCTGGGCACGCACAGCTCCACCTCGTACGAGCTGCGGGGCTGCAGAGCTCACGGGCTGCACTGCAGCCTCCGTGCCCCTCTTTGGTTAGGATGGGGCTGAGCAGGGATGCAGAGCTCACGGGCTGCACTGCAGTCCCCGGGCCTCTGTTTGGTTAGGACGGGGCTGCAGAGCTCACGGGCTGCACTGCAGCCTCCGTGCCCCTGTTTGGTTAGGACGGGGCTGAGCAGGGCTCAGGCACTGCCGCCTGCCCCCCGAGGTCTGTCCTTGCACGGAGCTGTGGAAGCAGCGCCTTCCCCGGGGGCCTCAGGCACCTCAGGCACTCGCAGCCGGTGCCGGGGCTGCAGAGCACGGCCGGGGCCCGGGGGTTGTGCTGCGGTCTCAGCTGCTCGTTAGGCTCGGTCTGAGCGGTGTCAGACCCTTGCAGGAGCAGCCCTCCCTTGTTTCAGCACAGCTCGGGGGTGTGGACACGTGCAGGACTCCACACACCTTGTGCAGACCTGAGCCGTGCTGGGCTGGGCCGGGATTGATTTTGAGCACTGAGCGAGCCCTAATTCGTCTGTCTTACAAGTCCTCTGCTAACACAAGGGAATCGTCTCTCTCCACTCTCTGCCCGGGCACAAAGAGCTGATAATTAATTCTCTGGGGTAGGGATGAGGCTCTGGGGAGGCTCCAGACGCGGAGTCCTGCCCTTGGAGAAGCAGGAACAGCTGCACTGGCCCTCCTGGTTGGGGATTTTTTTTTCAGCTTACCCAGATAATAAGATCCTTTCTCCTCTTAACCTCTTACCTAGAGTGCAATTAGGGGTAAACTGAGCCGGCTGCTCAGTAAAGAGAAATGTGGCCTTAACCTGATAAGAACAACTCCTTAATTATTAAGCCAGCAGTGGGAAGAGTAGTCTGAGTCTGTCTGAGCCAGGTGAGCAGGGGAGCCTGTGAAACTCACCTGGCTCAGTGTGAATGCCACACAGTGCTTTGATGAGATTTCATCTGCTCAACAGGCTCTGTGAAGCAACAAGCTCAGTGAAATGAGTCCTGGGCAGAGCACAGAGCCCATGCCTCCCTGCAGACCTGCTCCCAGAGCCCATTAGCACAGTCCGTGCTGGTGCCACACGTCCTGCCCTGCCCTGCCCTGCCCCGCCCCGCCCCGGGCTGCTGGTGTGAGCGCATCCCACCCGGTGTGTGTGCACGGTCATGCTGCTTAACCAAATCCAGCAGTCTCTGCCGTGTTCTCGTGGGAGCAGGCACAGTTAAATGGATCACAGGACACTTCCCACCTCTATTATCTGATTTCCTCTGAATGCATTTGTTCAGGATCTGCTGCTGTTGTTTGGTGACAGCTGTGCTCACCCAACCATTTTCTGAAAGCAGAGTGCATCCAGTTAACCACTTCACCTGGTACAGCAGTGCTGAGGCTTGGGCTGGGGAGCTCCCTGGGAGCTGCCTCTGTGGGAATTACTGTGGGAGCACGGGGTGAGGCTGGTGCTGAGGGGTCACACGGACCGTGCAGCACCATCACTCCAGTGCTGTGGTCCTGGGGCTTTGCTGTGCAGACCTTTTGTGAGTTTTCCTTTTTTTCCCCACACACAAGTAGCAGACAAGATAAGCTGCTACTGCAGCAGATGACTTACATAAATGTTAATGAGCATCTAATGTGTACATAATTTTCCTGCAAAAGGTGATCAAAGGTAGGAGAGTTTTGACAGGCCTCATTCCAGGGAGCAAAGTGAGGCAATCTCAGCCCAGGGGCCAGAGCTCAGCACTGGAAATGATGCCTCCAAATGCAGCTGCATTCTGGCTCCATTTGCCTCTTTCAGGCTCCCTTTTTAATCTCTGTTTCAGCTGCCTTTCAAGTGAGCAGGGTTTTTTTTTCCCCATGAAAGCAATACTACTCTCTGAGGCTCATTTTTACAGTGTTGCTGCTAGAGCAGCACCAGGCCATCCCCACCTACTGCTGCACCACCCGCCTGCGTGGATGCCGTGAGGACCAGCAGCACGTGGGCAGACCTGGGAGCACATGTGTCCCTGTTCATGCCATCCCTTCTGTCCTGAGGCAAGCTGGGTGGCTGAAATGAAGCCCTTTGCTGTCAGACAGAGCACAGGAAGGATGTGAGACACATCCTTAATTTTTGTGAGGGAGTGAAGGCGTCTTCAGCACAGCTGAAGACAGCTCCCGCAGACCGTCACTGCTTTGTTGTGGGCAGTGTCGGCAAGTCCATGGACTAGTGAGGCTTTGGGTGCTGAGCTCCTCCAGCACATCACAGGGCAGGGTTAATGCCTGGCTTGGCTTCTCTAAACCCTGCTGGTGCCCTGTCTGTTGTGCCTGACTCCTCCCTGCCCACAAGGCTGCTCGAGACGCTGTCTGGTTACTGATCCTACACCTTCTCTGAGTGTCTCCTCAGTCTTCAGTAGAGCTGAAACTTCCCCACGCCCACCCGCTGTAAATGCAGAGCTGGGGGCTGAGTTGGATGGCATTTCAGTTCGGGGCTGCAGCCTTCATGCTGAACTTCTCCAGATGATAAATACTGGTTGGACTGACATCTGTAAAGGCTTTACGGCTCCTTCTTAACTGAAAGCAGGGTTTTTCCTCCGGATTTGCTGAGTTCTGGTCCCTGGAAAGAAAGGGGAAGGAAAGGGGACCCTGCTGAACCCTGGGAGCGCCTGAGCCCTGCCTGTTCCCTCTGAACATGCCAGACTTGGGGCAGGAGTCCCTGAGTCACCCTGGCTGGTGCAGATGATTAAAGGGACTCAAATGATTTAAACATCCCATTTCCCATTTCAGACGTCCATGACCCTGTAAGACAAGATCTGGGAGATTAATTATTGCAGATACTGTTGTCAGCAAATTATGCCTCTTTCTCTGTTGTCCCTGATCAGATCATGATAATTACATTTACGCTTTGAAATGACTGAGGCAGTAATGAGGAGCTCTTGGTCTGCAGTTTGTTTGTGACAGGAAGCTGCCAGCCTGTACAATTGAAGTTTGCATTGCTCTGCTTTGACATGCAGTACACGTGGTAGCATTTCCCTTCCCAAACCAGGGGAGCATAACTCATGGCATCAGGTGCAAAACCTGGTTTATGAGCCCATAATTCCCTTTATGGAACATTCTTTCAGGGTGGTTTAGGACTTTCTGGGCTGTGATCATTCCTACCAGTAAAGCGGCGTTCCTGGGATGTTCGCTGCAGGCTAATGTCAGAAGAACATTTTATCCCTCAAATAACAGCCTCTACATGGTTTAAAAACTTTTCTCTGTAATGAAAAAAGTATCAGTGAAAAAAATTGAAGCATTTGGCTATTTTCTTAACAAGAATACTTGGAACATTTCCACTAAAAACATTCCCTAAGAAAATGAACACTTTCATTCCAGCCCTCTGATAAGCATATTTTGCACAGACAGTACTTCTCATTTCCTACTCACTTTATGACCAGTCCTGCGTCTGACTCATTCCCGTCCATCCCACCTGGCTACTGGTTTCTGGTAAGAAAACAGGCTGATAGATGTGGGAATGGCTAATTTTTCTCTCCAGAGGACAGAGGTCTCTTATTCTTTGCTGTGATTATATTTTCACTGCTTTTTTATTGAAACATAAATAGCCATGAACAGCTCTGCTCTCCTGGAGGCTGACAACTGACTTGAGAGGGACAATGTTATCGTTTCTCTGCAGGTAGTTGAGCAGACACCTTGCAAATGGAGCAGGAGAGGGGATGCAGGGTATCTATGGGCATGGACAGCTCAGCCATCTCTGCTGGTAGGTCTGAGATTGAGTTCTGGCAGGAGAGCAGGAATGCATGACTAAAGAGAAGGAAGCTGTATCTGCTGAAAGGCCAGGCGTGGGAAGAGATGGCAATAGAGAGGGTGGTTGGTGACGAGACAGCCCCTGCCTCCTCCTGCCTGCCACAGCAACCCCCTGTGCTCCCTGTGGAAGCAGGGGCAGGGCTGCCCCCTCCTCCCCATCTTGTGTGTGGAGCAGCAGATTGGTTTCCCTCCTGGTGCTTCCTCGAGCAGCTCTCATGTGGCAGCCTGCCTCGTGCAAATGAGCTGAGCTGCAGCTGGGCAACCAAAAGAGGTCCCAGTTTCCTCCGACAGAGCAGATCTGGCTTGCAGGTGGCCTGCACCGAGTGCCAGCATGCTGGAAACTGCTACCAGGAGCAGGGTGGCAGCCGGAGCCCGCTGGACCTGCAGCAGCGGCTCCGTTATCCGGCGCATTGGAGCCAGCCCTGCTCCTCTCAGCTCCCAGGCACGGTGACATATGCTGTCTTAATGCCTCTGGCAAATTGCAATCAGCTTGGCTTGTTCAAAAGCCCTTTCATACAAAGGGCTGGCATTTTCTGTGCTTTATTCTGGAGCTGGTTTGGGTTGTTAAAAACTATACCCAGTGGGTAGGAGCTGCCATACCTCCAATTGCTTGTGTGGCTACTCTGTATTTTATGACTCTCTTTTTCTAAATTTTATGTTGGTGTAAGAAGAGGGGAACATTGTTTTGAAACAAGTTGGTAACAAGACTGTAACAAGACGTTGAAGCAGACCTGGAAAAGTGCAAGTGGTAAATACCTGTCTGAAGAACAAACTACCCTGGCACCTCAAGGACAAGGCCTCCAGCTGTTCAGTTATTCTGCCTGGATCATGGGCTCCAGCTGTAATTTCTGTTTCACTAGCTTAATTCTACACGTTCTTTATACTGGCTTTTGAAAAATGCATATTTATTCTCTCTCTGCCATTCCCCATTAGCTGTAAATGCCTTGCAGCGGGTCACACTCTCAAGTGCACTTGTCTTTCCAAAGCTGTGCACAGTGCTGCATCAGGACACTGAACTGCAGGGAGAAAAGTGGGAGACAGGCACCAAGCATGGACCCGAGTCCACTCACAGTCCTGAGCCCAAATGGAGCAAACAGTGGGAACAGCAAATCTCTCTTGTCCTGTCTGAATGTCAGCACGCACAGAGGCACAGACACACTCCCAAGAGCAACAAGTGCACTGCCGGTCCTTCATACTGATCTTCCAACATCCCCTGGGAATGCAGGATGTGCTGCCTGCCTTCTCCTTGGATCTTCATCCAGCGTTTTTTCTCTCATTTAGTGGAGCAACTCCTCTTCACCTACCTTGTGGCAAGGCTGGTGTGGTCATTTTCACAGCAGAGAAACCAAGCGAGGCTGTGGAAAGAGATGTGGGGGTAAAGTGTGAATGGAACCCTCTGGCAAGTCAAGACAGGTGTGTTCACAGGGTTTCAAAGGGACATAGCATTGGAGCAGCGCTGGAAATAGAGTGGAACTGGGGAAACTGCACTGGGCTGGGAAGCAGGGTGTGCACTAGAATCTGAGTCATTTCTCACAGGAAGTGGCATTGTTTGAGCCTGTGACTCTGTGCTGGCCAGAGCACGAGGGCACAGCAGTGACTGATCCCCTCTTGCTCTGTGCCTGCCCCTGGAACACAGTGCAGTGTCAGAGCAGGACTTTCACTTCTGTTCTGCAACAGCTCTTTCAGACTCTCTCATTCCATATATTGATCACAGATATTCCAGACTGCAACTCTGCCCTTTTGGGCTGAGGGTGACATCGGCCACAGGCTTGTTCCTGGTGCCTAGACTGGAAGATCCTGTAAGCAGTGCCAGTCTGAGTGCCTGGTGTAGGAGGGACAGGTTGGGCTGGTGGTGAGTGATGCTGACTCAGGTGACTTTGAAAATTTCTTTTCCTAATCACTTATGCCAAGGACTGCTCCCCAAAGGCAGTCACATAAACACAGAGCTGCCCCAGAGGGACGAGTCCAAGGGAATTTGAGCTGCCCTGACTGGTGACTGTATTGTGGAGGACAGCACAGAGCAACCTGGGGCTGGGCTGTGGGGCTGTCTCTGTCCTGAGCACCCACAGCCTCAGCTGAAAACAGTCCTGTCCCCTCTGAGAGCCAGGGAAACTGTGCCACAGGCTCCTCACACTCCTTCCCTATAAGATGTGATGTGATGTGGCAAATCCCCTTCCCCTGCTACCTTCACCACAGAGCCCCTAATTGTGGCTCCCTGCCACCATGTCCCCTCACAGGGTCCCTCTGTCTTGCTTGCAGGGAAGCATTCTGTCCCCGAGGGAAGGCAGCTCCTGTCATTAAGGGACTGCATCCTTGATTTTCTCTTTGCCTAGATCTTGCATTAGCTCAATCCCATGGGCCGTGTAGAGGACCTGGAGCTAGAAAGGGTTGATTTGTCTTGTTCTTGCATAGTCTAATGGCTGTTGTCCATTTATACCATGCTCTGGAGCTTTAGTGAATCCACTCCGGTCCATTAGATCACCCCACTGAACTGGAGAAAATGAAACATGTCCTTTCTTTGGCAGTGCCTCTGTAAATATTAAAAAAAGAAGAGAATTAAGCCCTCCCCAGTAGGGAGATTTCTCTAGCAATTATTTACTTTGAGCAGGCATATCTATATTAATTTGCTTTTGTTTTGCTTGGTTTTCTTGATGAAGATTACAGAAGACGAGTTTTAGAGGAAAGCAAATTGCTTAATTGCCATTCAGTGCTGGGGGTATGTCGTGGCTTTCTGCATTTTCTGAGGTTTTTAATAGAAATACTAAGTTTGGGATGAACAAAATATGATTGGAAGTGTGTGTGTATCTGTGGGTATGTGACTAAGCAGCAGCTTATATTTAAGCACATCGTTAAGTGGGTTGGTGAGGAGGGCAGAGTTGCTCCACCAGCCTACTCCTCCCTTTCACAGACATGCATGACTGTGTATTTGCAAAGCTTTTGTTGCAATTTCCTAATGAATAGTGGGAAAGAAATTATCACATGCTGTGCAAAAGGTATTTCAGATGTTTCTACCTGAAACAATCCATAGGATTGTGGCAGTTCAGTTGCATTTCTGAAGACAACAGATTTTTTGTATTTCCTCTTTTAACTTGACATTGGAAAACCATAAATGAAATATCTTTCAGTGATTGTTTGTGTTAAAGTGTGATTCTGGCAATGCCCTCCCGGATTTCTGTGGTTTTGGTTTTTTCTTTTCCAAGCTGCGCTACTGAGCATGCAAATCAGTAACTTGTTATTGACTCCTTTGGTAAATGTATTAACTATTAATGGGACTCAATGAGAGTTTTGCAGGGTTTCATTCACCTTTCAATAGAACGTCAGAAGTACCTTTACATTAAGCTTAAATTTCACACTGTCCTTCAAATTGTGATTTTCACTGGAGAACAGTTTAAATGGAGGGAGGTAGAACAGAAGCCTCAGTGAGTCTCACAGCCAAATGGACATGGGCACACTCAGAGCCCGTGCCCAGGTCCCAGCCTGGTCTCAGTGTGGGGTGCAGAGTGAGGAAAGGCAGCAGTGCCAGTCTCGCTGCAGGAGCTCTCAGCTCCACAGCTCTGACACTGGAGATGAGGCAGAGTTCACTTTTTCCGTGCCTGGGTCAAAGCCCAGCTGCCCTCCTGGGTGTCACTCAGCCCTGACTGGCACTGCCTTGGCGTTCTTCCGACTTGACTAAAAATAGGCAGTCTGGCAACCTGCTGAGAGACCTGGCTTTGCTGAAGGCTCTCACCGAGCTCTGCAGAGCAGCACATGCAGGGACGTTTTTGTTAACAATCTTCAAATGGAAGGAACCACCTTAGCCGGTGGGATTTTCCCTTCAGTGCCCAGAGAAACATCTCCTGCCCCAGTCATCCCTGCCCTGATCGGTACAACAGGGATTGTGCAGAGCTTCCCTGTCTGGGACCACGTGGCAGCTCTTGCAGCTTCAGTTGTTAAGACTAAGCCTAGCAGGTGAGCTTTGGGGCAGGGATCCCACTGCCCTGTGCATCAGGGACCCCACTGTCCCGTGGCCCTGGGGCTCACCAGGGGGGTTCCAGCACATTCCTCGCTCTGCACAAGGTTTTGTGACTGAACCTCCCTTGGTGCTGCCTCCACCCCAATAGATCAGTGCTGCAAAATGCCTAAATACATGCTTCAAAGCTTGGTAACAAGGTGATAGGTGTCCTAGAACTACCAAACTGAACCTTTTATTTTGCCCTGTAAGCTGGAATAGACCCAGATAATTCCAGCATTTCATAGTGTCATCTTCAGTTTAATACACAAATTACTTAATGTGGAGTTGTGACTGCAGGAACACATTGCTGTTTCCTGTCCTGGTCTTAGCAATATTGAATTTCCCCAGCTCTACCAGGACTCAGCTCCTCATGCCAATCACAGAGATTGGTCATTAGAAATGGGAGACAAGAAAACAAGGAGCTGTTCCTGTAAGCCGTGTGCTCCGGCTGATGGGAAAGGCAGGAAGGAGGAGATGGGCTTTGCTCCTAATCAGCCAGAGATGCTGCACACTGCAGAAACCTCCCTGTGCTTGAGACAGGCCTGAGCACAGACCTTGCTGAGGCTGGACCTGGACCTGGACCTGGACCTGGACCTGGACCTGGACCTGGGCCTGGGCCTGTCTGTGTCTTGGCTCAGGAGCAGTGCTGACGTGTTGCTGACACATTCTCCTTCTCTGCCCACAGATCTCCCACTGCCCGCGGTGGCTGCCCTGTCCCAGGCTCAGTGGAGGCACAGGGAAGCTTGGACAGTAGACTGGCCCCTGAGATGGTGGAAGATGGTTTTTTGGAGTTTAGGGAAATCTTTTTGTTCCATAGCCAGGAAAGCAGCCACAAGCCATGTGCTGTGCCAGCGCTGTGCCCTGAGCTGCCAAGGGGCTGTGGGGCATGGCGGGCATGCCGGGGGCTGTGTGCCCGAGTGCCATAACACAGCTCTACTGCAGCAGCACAAACACTCAGCCTGGGGCCCCTCTAGCAGGTTGTGGGAGCACAGCAGGGGCTGCTCCACTTTGACAAGCACAGGGAGTGATTAATGAGCCAGGGAAAACAGGGTGACACATGCAAATACTAGAGATCTACAGAGGAAATTCTGAGGATCAAGTCCACCTTTGTAAACAGAAATATCTCTATTATTGCAGAAGACAAGAAGGGAGCAGAGAAGCTCTGTGACTTCCCCAGACAGTCTCTAATGATACTTTCTGCAGTTTGCATCAATCCAGATTAAGCTTTGGGCTGACACAGACGGGTCTTAACTAGGCTCTCCTCCAATGGAGTTGAGTGTTCCCTGTCCCCCGCTCTCCCTGCTGCTGAGCTGGGCTCCACGCCTGACACAGAGTATCTGCACGTCCCCTTGAGCAGCTAACCCTGCTCCCCTGATTGCTCTGCCAAATGAGGCTCTGGTTTCACTGTGATCAGGAGTGCTGCATTGATGAGGACAGTCTGTGTGCGGGAGGAAGTGGGTTTGGTCTGTAACTTTACTTGTTCCAGGCAGAAATTGGAGCAGCTCAGAGAACTGCTGAAGGAGGCATTCTTGGTCTCCCAGGGTACCTCTGCCAGTATAAGGCCACTGACATTGCCAGCCCCCGAGAACTACTGCTTCATTGTGGACTAAGCCTTAAAAACACCTCCCAGGGTGGGAAACAAATCAAAGCAGAGTTGTGGGAAAAGGGAAATGCCACTGCAGCAGCCTGGGATCTGCTGAGAGCAGAGAATGTGGCTCCTGGTCTCTCTTAGCCTGGAAGAGTTCACATCAGGTTCTGCAGGAGCTGCACAGACAGGCCCTGTTAGTGCCAACCTGGGCAGTCTCTGCAGGCACCACTCACTGACAACTGCTGCTTCTCAGAACATCACCAGGAACTGTATTCTCTTCTGGAAAGAGATTTCGCTGGGGCCTCCAAAGAGGAGAGCAGTAATTATTCCTCTGCTCTCCATCTGGGAGGAAAGCCTTGACCTCCTGGCACATTGTCAGATTCTGGAAACAGTTTCCTGCCAATACAAACTTCTGAAAATTTCCCATGTCGCATGAGAGGGGAGAGGCTTTAGTATGAGATTGTGGAGCTGTTTTGGAGTGCATTTTCTTTAGATAGCAAATACTGGTAGAATATCTGTACTTTGGTGCAAATAAGTAAAAGGAAGTTGTTAAGCCATACTGCAGTTTACTGGGACTCATCCACAGACAACTGTGGATTCTTTTGCATCAGTCTGAGTCTTCCCTGTGCCTGCTGCTCATACAAGTTGTCCCAGGGCTCTGTGGACACCAGAGCAGTGTACAAAAGCAGGATCTCAGCACAGCCTGATAAACCTGGAGAGTTGTTCTGGGGAGAGTGGGGACGTGAGGAGCATGGTTGAGCATGCCATGTGTCACGCAGGGGTGCCATACCTTTAGCAGATAAGGGAACAAGGTAATTCCTGACTTTTCCAGGCTTGTGTTACCTGGAAACTTTCTCCCAGCTGGTGAGAGTCTGCAGTAACACAGCAGTGTTGGTAATTGTGATCAGCACGGTGCACATGCTGCTAAGGTGAAGCCTTCTACTTCCTGAGAAGGCACGAGCTTGGAAGGGTTCTGGGCTTGATTGTCATTCTAGACAAGTGTATCCTGACATCCTTTCCTTTTTACTATAAATCAGAAGCAAAATGAATAAATTAGTTATTGAAGTTCCTTGTGGGCTTCATTGATGCGATTGCAGGTGGAAAAGACAGGTAACATAACCAGAGGGAATTGGTGTCAAGGCTGCTCCTTACAGCCCCAGATTATGTCACCAATCAGCTGGTGAAATAAAGAGATTTCCCGCGTATATTTAGTAAATCAACATGACAATGTCATATACAATCGGAGTTAATTAGGCAAACCTTCTTGCTGTGTATAGCATATCTCATGCCTTAGAGGTAGAGAGGCTTCTATCAATGCAGCAGCTCTGCAAGTGTCAGGGGAGCAGGCTGGGTGCAGCTTGGTGGTGAGAGGCCCCTCAGCACCCTCCTCCTCCTCCCCGGGTACTGCGGAGGGCAGTTTGGTGCCAGCAGCCCTGAGAATGCAGAGGCCTGGCCGGGAGCACAGGGCGCTGTTGGGAGGGGCACTGCTGGCGTTTGACACAACAGGGAGACAGGAGTCACAGCTGGGAGGCCTCGTGTTTCCCATCTGATCTCAGCACTCCCCAGGTTCCCTTAGCACCTGTGACTGGCACCTGCTGTATTGCCAGAATTGCCTGCTTGTCCCCCCGGAGCTCACACTGCAGGATGTGTTCTGGCATACCAGACTCGCTTCTGGGGTCAGGGAGGGACACAACTGGCAGGAACCCCTGCCCTACTTGAGCTGTCACAGCTCCCTGGCATGGCTGCAGCAAAAGCCTTTGGGTCCCTGAGGGCCTTTGCTTGCCCCTGCCGCAGGGAGGACAGGCTGAGTGTAGGGCAATGGAGGGGCTTGTCCAAGGTCAGCCTGTGTCAGGGCCAGGAGCCCTGCACCATTTCCTCCTTCTGACCGTGGGACTCCCATCTGGTTTGATTCAGCTGTCAACCCTGGAGCAGAGAGTGGCAGTAACAAAAGGCTTTTTCAGACATAATCCCACTAAACGGAGACAATCCTGTTATGTTTCCAGGCGACAGGAATTGAGACTTTAGTGCCAGAGTATGAGGACTCTGCCCTAAGGGCTTTGTTTCAGGACTTAACGTCAGGTGATCTCAGGGCCAGCCTGGTCTTTGTGCCCTAAAGCAGCACAGATTAAGGCCCAAACATGTATTTTTAAACTGAGAAAAAGCCCAAGAGGTGTGATAGACAATCTGGGATGGGGAGGAAACACCAGACCAGCATCCCAGTCAGAGGGATTAGTCTGGCCAAGACAATAGAAGCCGTGAATCTCCAAGGGGCACGGCCTGACCGTGCCAGCTGAGGGCTGGGCTGCCCTCCCCATGCCAGCTACACCAGCCTGCCAAAGTTCAAATGTCTGACAAGCATCACACTGCAGCTCCTGTATTCCCAGCCCATGTGTCCCTGATCCCCAGCAGAGGCCAGTTAATACCCAATTAACAGGACTCTTTCTAATGAACTGAGCCTTAACTGCCAGCCACTTCATCCTTTAATCTCTCCCAGCCGAGTGGAAGGGCTTGGCAGGTGTCACTTCAGGCTGGGGTGACAGGGCAGATCTGGCCTGCCAAAGCACAGCCACATGTCCCCTGTCCCCTCACCGGGGCCTCCTCCCCAGACACCATTTACCCCAGGGCAGAGAGAACGTGTTTGCATGGGCCCTGCAGCTCTGGAGTTCATTTGGAGCTGGGACCTTCCCTGGCCAGGGCAGGTATCCCAGTTTTTGTCAAAGGACTGTGTTGGTCAGTCACACTCTGTCAAAGCTGTTCTTCTTCCCCTGTTCCCCTTTTTGTAGCTGTGCCTAGTGTGAAGGACCCAGTGCCACTCTGTGTGCCCAGGCAGTCCCTTAGTGGCATTTGGTCCCCAAATGCATGAGTCAGCAGTCTCTTGTGAAAGGCCCAAGGATGCAAAGAAAAACGAACCTCACTTAGGAGGTATGGCCATCCCAGAGCCCTCATCAAACAAACCAGGACCGGGTGGCTTTAGCTGTAAATTTTTAGAGTAGAGGGAAGCCACACCCCTGGTGTCACGGGTCCCCTCAGCACCCCAGAGGGCTGATCTGGCTGTAGGAAGCCTTAGGGGTGAGCAGCTCAAGAGTTAACCTTGGCTTGGGGGCATCAGAGTAAAGCTGTTCCCGCTGTACAGAGCAGCCGCCTCGCTTTACAGGGAATGGTGTGCAAACCAGACTTTCCCCTCCATGTTCATCTCAAAAGTAGAAATCTGTGATATGGAACAAACTGGGAAATCCCCTGCACATCCTATCTCAGCTACCCCAGACTTGTCTCCACGCTCAGGGGCTATGGGCAATACAGCACACAACAGCCTCAGGCAGGGCAAATCATGAAGAGGTAGCACAGGGTGGGTGCTGTGGAATTTGGGGTTGGGGCCAAATGAGGCCATGGGGGAAGAAGGATCCACATGAACTGTAATTCCTAGTGGCTAGAGACTAGGAATTTCCTGCTTCTCCTGTGCCTCTCTGGCTTCAGGCAGCAGCAGCAGAAGCTGGTGGTGGGTTGTGCTGTAGCCAGTCCTGCCCTGAGCACCCGATCTGCCTGGGAGGTGCCCAAAGCCTCACAAAGAGCTGGTTTTCAGTGGGGAGCCTGGGAGAGGCAGTACTTAGCACACGGAAATGGTGTTAGAGCACTCAAATCGCCATTAAAGATGACACCAGCTTCTGCATGCTGGGCTAGCACAGAGATTGTTCCATTGCATTATCCTGTTTGTTTCACCTGCAGATCTCTGCATGCATCACATGCACTATTGCAGACACACTGTCCTGGGAGGGGCTGAGATAGCATCAGCCCAGCTCACAGAGTGGGAAGTAGAGACCAGGAATGCATTAAACGTTGGCTTCTGTGTCTGTCAGGTGCATGCAAGAAGCTGGGCCAAAAAGTATTTGCTTAAAGCCCCACAGCAAATGGCTGGAGCAGATCATGGATTCTGTGCCCAGCCTTTGGCTGCCTCAGCCACAAAATAGCTCCATCCCCATGACTGGGACAGAAGACAGTGAGGGAGGAATTTCCTACATGATAGGGATTCTCCAGATTTTTGGGGAAGTACTGGCACAGCCCCAGATGCTGTGAGACAAGCTGCTGGCACTCCTGGTGCTGTGACAGGCTCTAGCCTGGGCTGGATTGTGTCCATTGTCCTGACTCAGAGCCAGGTGGCTCCTGCCCTGTGGCACTGCTGTACCCCAGCCTGGCACAGAAAGGTTTGAGCTGTTCACTCATTTTCTAGAGTTGAGGAAGCAGACTGGATCCTGAGGGGTCACTGAGGATCCTGTGGGATCTATGCAAACATATTGCCAGAGCAGCTTGTGCAGCTCCCCCCACTTTGCAGGCAGCAGTGTCGAACAGCAGAATTGAGTGTGAAACAGCTTCCCCGCAGACCCCATTAGCCTGAGCTGGAATTGCCAACATAAGGCCGGGCCCTGCAGCCCTGGAGAGATGCTTGAGCTGAACAGTGCATCCTGTCAGAGCTTCCCAAAGCAGGATGGAGTGAGACTCAATGAGCAATGGCAGTGCCCTTTTTGCTTCTAGGCACAGGGCCATCACTTGCCCTTTGCTTCCAAGCAAAGCCCTGGTCCCTGCCCCATGCCAGCAGGATTCCCTGAAGGAGCAGGCTGCACTGAGGGTGTCCTTCTGCTTCTGATGGGGTGGGGCTTCTCTCTGCCTTAATTTTCTCCCAGATGAATTTCTCCTGTGCCGCTAATTAAGCTTCCTCTTCGGCTTAGGACTGTGGACAGTCTGAGCATTTGTAAATTAGCCATCCACCAGACAGGCTTTGTCCAGCTCTCAGCCCTCTAATTACTCTGCTCAGCCCCCAGAGATGGGGGATCTGCAGCAGACAGGCTGAGCAGAGCAGACCAGGTGTGACAGACCCTGCTTGGACAGCAGCCCTGGGAAACACGGTGCTTCTGCCCAGCACAAAGAGCAGTGGGGACACAGCCTGAGCCGGGGCTGAGCAGAGCTCCATGCTTGCACATTGGGAAGAAGAAAACTTTATTTGCATGTCTGGGCTGTGTCAGAATCCCCCAGACCATGTGTGCCACAGGCTGGTGCTTCCCCGTGGCAGCAAGTCCTGCCAAAGCACAGAGCTGATGGCAGGTGCCCTGGGCTGTGCCCAGCCAGCTCTGAGCTGAGTCCCTTCATCCTTGCCAATGTGCCACTGCGATGCTCTGTTTCCAGGGAAAAGGAGATGACTGTCCTGACTGAGGAGGTGGCCAGCAGCTGGAAGCACCAGAATAGGTGGCTCCAGTTTGCTGTCTCACTCCGGAGAGCTCACTGGGGCAGGACAGCACTGTGAATGAGTGCAGTAGGCTGCTTTGGGAGAGTTTGGACATTTCTATAGCACAGCCTGTGAGACTCAGTTCAGCATTTGGAGACACACTGCAAGTCATTTGCAATCTCCCATGCATGTTCTTCACCAGCAGAGCTTGAACAGCCCTTGCTTGAGTGTTTAGATTTGTTTACAGAAAGTATTTGGACAATGCAGGAATTCCGGGTTTTCTGTTTTTTAAAAGCAAACATGCAGCCAGAAGAGTTGGGCTCATACACTGGGCTTTGCAAGACAAGGACTAAAGAAATTTGTCTAGTTGGGCTTGAGAGGGGAGGCACTGGGAACACAGAGCCCAGTGACTGCTGCTCCAGGTGGAGGCACAGGCAGCCCTGCCCAGCACCTGGCAGTCACTGGCAGACCCAGCAGAGCACAGGGGCATCTTTAGGGGCAGCAGTGGGTTTGCCCTGTCCCCCCCGGGGCAGGGCAGCTGCTGCAGGATCACTCTTTATGCAAAGATTAAAAGAAAAAAATGCTCCTCTCTGAGCTTGCTGCTTTGTCTAAGTCTTGAATGATTTTCTGTCACTAGGTATCAAACTGCAGTTGAAAGGATTTCCCGTTGACATTTAGCAGTATTAAATTACAAAATAACCACAAGTCAGCCACTCAGTATGATATAAACAGTGGGATTTGACAGAGCTTTTTCTGGCCTTGGGGACCAATTTACTCATTTTTACAGTCCCAACTCCAGTCATCCACTGGTAATGCACAGCGCCTTTTGGACACCACCTATTTGGAATTAGAGACACATATGGCAGAGTGTAATTACCTATTTACTCTGCTGCTGAATCAGCAAACTGAGGCTAGTTAACATTATAGCTCATAAGCCCCTTTCATAAACATAGGTCAGTGCTGGAACTGAGCTAAATTAATTCAAAATAAAGAAAGAATTCCTCTCGAAAGGGAAGCCAAAAAAATCGGATGATTTAACAGGGAAAAAATGGACCCTCTATGCTTTCTGTAAGGAAGAGATCTGAGGAACTCCAGCCAGGCTTCTGGGAGGAGGGGCCTGGACCATCACTTATTCCCACTGGTATAAATCGGGAGTAGCTGTGGAAATGTCTTGCTGAAAATCTAAAATAAATGAGAGGCAAATCAGGCACATTGGCCAGAGCTCCGGCTCAGCTCCCTGAGGAAACAGGCAGCTGGTCTGGGCTCTGGGCTCTGCATCCTGCCACCCCATGGGGTCCAGCTCCAGCCAGGCTTTGTGCTGGCCTTTGGGGTTGGGCTGTGAGTCCCACTTGTTTGCGCTGAGAATATTTTAGCCCCTTGTCATCTGGGGCTGGATGTGCACAGGGCTTGGGTGAACATCCCCGGCTCCTGGCTTCTCTTCTGTCCCCCCTCGAAGCCCTGCCATGGTTAACAACCAGCCAGCAGAAAGAGCTTTTCAACTCCATGAAGCTCAAACATTTCCTGGTGAGAGCAGCCAGGGTGGGGAATGCTGCCCGGGCAGGAATGCTGTGGAGAGGCCCTGCTGGGCTGGCACGGCACGGGGGCTTCCCCAGCCTACAGCCACGGAGAGTCCCAGCCTGTGGCAGCTGGACAGCCCCAGCCTGCCCTGCACCTCCAGCTGCAGAGGCCACACTGCGGGCATGGGGAGGAAAGGGTTAACTCCCACCGGTACCAGCTGCACCCAGCAGGAAGCGAGGAGCAGTGTCCTGTCCTCTGTACACCAGGTCACGTGGCCCTGACCCACGGTATACGTGACACCTCCCGGGGTCACGTGGCTCCGCCCCCTGGTACACGTGACAACACCCGAAGTCACGTGGCCTCGCCCCGGTACACGTGACACCCCCCCGGGTCACGTGGCGCCCCCCCGTACACCAAACACCTCCCCGGGTCACGTGGCCCCGCCCCCCTGTGCAGGCACCACCGCCCCTGGTCACATGGCCCCGCCCCCCGGTACACGTGACACCTCATGGGTTCACGTGCCCCTGCCCTCCGGTACATGTGACACCTCCCGGAGTCACGTGGCACCTCCCTCAGGAACACGTGACATCCCCCGGGTCACGTGGCACTGGCCCCGGTACACGTGAAACCTCCCCGGGTCACGTGGCCCCGCCCCCGGTACACGTGACATCCCCCGGAGTCACGTGGCCCCGCCCCTTGGTACATGTGACACCCCCGGGGTCACGTGGCCCCGTTCCCCGGAACACGTGACACATTCATCGGGTCACG
>VWZS01004601.1:506980-521114 GCA_013397075.1 Rhabdornis inornatus
CCACGTGACCCCGGGAGGTGTCACGGGTCCCGGGGGCGGGGCCACGTTACTCCGGGGTTGTCACGTGTACCGCGAGCAGAGCCCGTGACGCTGGGGGCGCTAATGGTGACCAGGGGGCGGTGCCAGGTGACGACACGCGGTGACGTGTTCCGTGAGGCGGGGCTACGTGACGCGGGGGGTTACGTGCCTTTGGGGGCGGGGCCTCCTGTCGTGGGGCGGTGTGATGTTGCCCGGGTGGCGGGGCCACGTGATGCCGGTGGATGACGTCGCTTCCGGGCCGTGGACACGTGATTCGGCGAGTGCGACATAGCTCGGGGGGCGGGGCCATATGACGCCATGGTTTGACGTAGCTTGGAGGCGGGGCCACACGACGCCGGGGTGTGATGTGCCTTGGTCCGTGGGTGGAGCCATGTGATGCCAAATGCGACGTCACTTGGGGGCGGGGCCACGTGGCACCGGGGGTTTGACACAGCCGGGGACCGGAATCTGACGTTGCTGGGGCCGGAGCCACGTTCTATCCCTGCCATGCCGGGAGAGAGTGTCTGGGTCGGTGGTGGTGTCCTGCGAGGGTGTTTGCGTTAGGGCTGGTGCCGGGGGATTGCGTCAGGGTTAGGGGAGGTGCTGGGGTGTGCCAAGGTAGGTGTAAAGGGTAGTATGGGTAACTGTGTCTCCCAGCCCTGTGTCTCAGGGGCACTGGAGGCTGCTCTGTTCCTGTGAAGTGGTTCATGTGTGGCACTCCGGGGAATTTCAGCACCCATTCGCTCTTGGCTGCAAGATCTAATGGATTCTGTCTTAATCCAGGCACTGGCATGTGCGTGTGGGTGTTGTGTCTTTGTTCCTGGGGCTTGCATATTTACAGTCTCTGAATACAAAGCATCGCAATAGCAGAGCTCTGTGGGACATTACTGGGAATATTGTGGAGCACAAAAATGTTCTTATCAGCCTGGGGTGTGGGACAGGGGCTCAGGGTCCAGTACAGTTTGCCAGGTTGCAGTATGGCATGTGTTGGGCTGGTGGCTGAGGAGTGGGGAAAGGTGACCCTTGGGAGGGCAGAGTGGGCAGCTGAACACCTTGGATGTGGAGCTGGGTCTCTGCAAGGGCAGTGTGAGCCCCTTGCTGCTCTGCTCACTACAGTGGCATGCAGGGCTTGGCAGCAGCACGGCCGGTCAGTGGCAAGGGAAGGAGGCAGCTTCCCCTCCTCTCCAGATGTGCCGAACAGGCAAAATAATAGGAATCTAAACTGCCAGCAGAAAAGTGAGAGATGCTTCTGGAAAGCCCCATCTAAAGCTGTAGGAACATGTTTCTCCTCCCACTGGCTTTCAGAGCTTTGCAGTGATTAAGACACATCACTGCCAGGACTCCTCTGTAAAGCTGTGCTTAGGTGGTTTCCCTGTGGGACAGGCTGAGGGACAGGGTTTCACAGGGATCTGCAGTGAGACAGGAGACGAGCTGTTGGTCCCTGGCTGCATCCACAGCTGGTCCTGGCTCGGGCGTCTCTCCCGTGGGGAGCTCTGTGGGTCCTGCTGTGGAAAGCACCCGTGAGCTGTGCTGCTCACAGGGTGGGTGGTGGCACGCTGCTACCCCTGGCCTCATTTGAGTCTCACCTGGCTCCTATTGGAATTTTGGCTATTCCAAAATGGAAAGGAGCCATTTTAATTTCCTCCCTCTGCATTAAATTTGCCATGGTGACCAGTCACTGCCACTAACAGAAGGAGGGAACTGAGTTTCTTGGCTGAGCTTTGGTATCTCAAGGGCCACAGCTGACAGGGAAGGGAGCAGCACAGCAGGGTGGGCACAGCCACCCCAAGTGTTTGCCCTGACAAACTTCATGATCTGCACAGACAAGTTCCCAGTTCTACCCAGCACCCTGGTTTGTACAGCTGTAATACAGGGACAGCAGTGACTAGCTGCACTGCAGTGCTACAAAGGCTGATGTTCAATTTGTACTTTGAATTGCTTCAGGGAAAGACATTATTGTGAAGTGAGTGTGGCATCCTGGAGCAGGGTCCTGCCACCAGCACCACTGGAGCAGGAGCAGCCACCAGCTCCTGCAGGTGCACCCACTTCTGCTCCTTCTCTTTTCATTTTCACTTTCCAAAGGGCTGGGCATCTCCTCGGTAGGAGCGTGAGGAGCTGGGATTTGAACTCACTGGCTTTGTGCAGCCTGCACTTATGTCTGCAGCCTGTGGGGAAACAGGTTTTTTTCTTGGTTCGGTTTGGTTTGAGAGGGGAGGAGACCAAAGAGAAAATGACAAGCACTTGGGAGGACCAGCTTGTTCTGGGTGAGGTGCTGCCCAATAGGTGCAAAATGCCTTAGAGGTAGCTGGTGAAAATGTGCCAGTGAACAGGACTGACATTCTCATTCCTCTCACTGAGCTGAGGCCTCATTTGCACGAAGGAGTTGTGCTGGGGAAGCTTCTCTGTGGCTGCTGGTTGGACCTCTCCTGCCTAATGTGTGTGCAAGGCAAACCCGGTGGTGCATCTCCAGTTGTGGAGGCCTTGTTTGCTACAAGCAGAAAATAACACAAAATTTCTTCGTTTTTGGCCCATCCTCCCTGCACAGGCACTGTGTGGAGGAGGAGGAGACTCAGACCATGAAGCTGGGCATTGCATGTCCTTAATCTTCCCTCTGCTAATATTCTCTCTGCTAGCATGGATTTTTTACTTGAAGCATTCATTTCCCAATCTGTAAAACAGAGATGGAAACTAGAAGCCTCACAGGAATATTCTACACACTTCAGATGGAGCTTGTCTCATCTGAATTCACATCTCCTTGCCTCGTTCCCCCAGCCCTCTATCTTTTTCTTTCTCTGTGATTTCAGATAGAGTCTCATAAATCTTGTTCCAGGCCTAAATTAAATGACTGCTCAGAAGTCAAATCCCATCTGTGGCATGCCCTGTGACCTGGCAATCTTCCTTTCCATCGCTTGAGGCTGGCAACATCCCAGGGTCTCAGGGAAGTTCTGCAGAAGGATTGTCAGGCTCCTGGGATTTAGTTTAGATCAGTATTTCCATCCCCAAAACCTGTTTTGGGGGGAAGGGAGAGAAGAAAGCAGTTTGATGCACAGTTCTAAATTGGCCATGTAAAGTCCATACACTTAAACTGTGAAGCAGTCTGTTTTATATTGGAATTTGTTGGATCCTCTTAAAGGCTGTGGAAACTTAACTACAAGAAATCCTGTTTCTCCCACACTTGCTTTCCCTGGGTTCTGTGTTCCCTGAGCATCCTGTCCTGGTGTGTGCCACAGCCACTGGCAGTGGCGGGGAAGGGGCTACAGTTTGAAATCTTGAAACTCTGAGAAGTCTGATCTTTATTTTAAGTGAGCATTTTTTGCTTAATTTAATACCAGCACTTTGAAGTGTCTGAGTACTGCACAAAATGTACCTAAAGAATGCAGAGGAACAGAAATAACAACAGGAAGCTGTTAGAAAAGCAGCAGGAGCTGTGATTGCAGCAGCGCAGGATCAGGCTCCGGCCCCGCTGCACCGCAGTAGGGGTGCCAGCAGCATCCCTGCAGAGGGAGGCAGAGCTGGGACCCACTCCAGGACTTTTCCATGGGAATTCAGCAGGACCTATTTTCTGATGAAGCTGGAGTTGGCAGCACATGTAACCAAGCCAAGGAGTTCACTCCAGAACATGGTGATTTTTAATAAAGTCACAATCGCTGCTCTGTGCTAAATGAGTCATTTTAAAGTCAGTCCCTCATAAAACAATCGCTTCCCAGATCCTGCTTCCTTCTATACATGTCTCACCAGCACAGCATACTTCTATGGCATAAACACCACCTTCACTTATATTGCTGCTCAACAGTTACTGCTTGTTCTCAGCGATTTCTCAACAGTGAAATGCAGGCCGTGCACAATGCCAGGGAACAGCATGCTTGGAGGAAGGGCCGGCAGCATCTCACATCCCAACCCAGCCGCCGTTCCGGTGACAAGTGTGTGTGTGTGGCACCGCCCTGCTGGGCACAACGGGTCCCCTGTTCCCTGGGGCCGGGGTCCGGGCCGTGCCCTCCCGGCCGTGCCCGCAGGGCTCAGCACGGGCACTCATCTCCTCGCTTTCTAGTCCGCTGATCTACAAACTTTGGCAAACTGAATTCGGTGTTGGAGCCTCCTTCAGCTGCCTGCCAAATTACATAAAATTATTTAAAATTGGCCAGTAAGCTGAAAAGATGGGGGTGGAGGAGGTGGGGGAGATGACAGATGGATGGTGTGAATGCAGGAGTCTTGTGTCTTAAGGAAGCCAGGCTTAAAACATGCAGGAAACCAAAGAGGTCTCTGATCGATGAACCCTTTTGTTCTGAGGCACTAACTACCCAACCAACCAAGCTGTTGAAGTGCAGGATGATTTAATTTACTTTGTTTATTTGCTTTTTGAGGAAGTGTGGGCCAAAATGCTGGTTGAGAGTATGGCATGTCTGGCATTATTGACTGCAGATCACAACCTTGTAAAACAGCATTTTTGTAAAATACACTGTGAGCATTTGTAACCTGAACGCAAACTGCCAAACACACGTTCACACAACTCTGGTATTTGGTTTAATATGTATATATTTTCTTTTACAATTTGGACTTAATGAAAAACATGTGGTTTGTGCAGAGTAAAAAGAATAATAGAACTTTGTGCCGGCTGCGTCGGTTCCTGCTGGGCATTACCGACCGCATGTGCTCTCTTGCTGGCTTGTGACTCCAGATACTGTGGAACGACTTGAACATGTTCCTCATCCCCACCCAAACCTGAACATTGCGGTTTTCAAAAACCCTGTTGTCTTGGCAACCTTCCAGATCCTTTCTGGGCATTTAAATCTTGGCTGAAACTAGTGGAGCAAAAGCACGTTCCAAGTGTTTTCCCAGGCCTCTAGCACAACACCTGACTGCAACGCCGCTTTCTGCCCGATACTCGATTGCTTCAGTTGTCTTTGCTCTTCTTTCAGCAGCCGTGGCACCCCTTGGTACCTCCCTGTTTCCTTACGGTTTACAAGAAAGCCCCATATCTGCCCAGCATTTGAGCCAGGGGCACCAAAACATTTTTGTTCTGTGGTTATTCACATCTGAGAACTGCAAACAGCAAGGACAGCGATGCTTCACAGGCTCTCCAGAGAGCTGAGTCAGCACTTTCAACTTCCTGAGTGGTACAGACTTAAGAGGGCATGAAACAGGGCTGCTGCTTTAGAAATGGCACAGAAACCCTACGAATGCAGAAAACTGCTCAAAGAAATGTAAATTTGAATGAGAGCCATTGAAACACACAGGAAAATCCTTCATTGTGAATGTAAATTTAAACAAAATCGTCTACCTCCTGCCTTCCCACACAAAGGAAACCTGCTGCCTCTTCCCTAGGAGAGTGTTTTACCAAGCTCATATGAAACTCTTTTTACAACATCCCTTTGTCTCTCTTGGAACCTGACCAAGAACTATAAGCCTTTAAAGAGAGCTTTTTGCTTGTTCAGGCCCAAGGGGAGTAGCTGAGTATAAATAATAGATTGGCCTCTTCTGTCTCCAGTGTTTCTGTTCTGCTGCTCCTCACAGACACAACCTGGGGAAGGTGTGGCGGTGCCTGCAGCAACACAAGAGCAGTTAGCTGGTCTCCCTCGAAGGAGCACGATGAGAAAGTGAGAAACAGCTGACCCGAGCAGAGCTGGTATGTGAGCCCAGCGGACGTGGCGTTCCAATTTTGGAAAACTACAACTGGGGAGCCTTTCTCCCTCACTGGACCTTGCTGCTGTTTCCATACAGGGAGCCTTGGGACAGCAATGTCTTATCTGTCCAAGCCTGCTCAGCACAAACAGCCCCTCATCCAGGCAGCTGATGGTCAACAATTAATACCTTTGAAGCATACACCTACCTAGCTAGGGAAAAGTGTTAGGGATTTGCAATATACTGGCAGGCAACATGAATTTGTTTTTCCAAGGTGAACAGCTCTACCACATCATCCTAGAAAGCCACAGTTGTCCCTTGTTTTCAGTGTTACCAGTGTTGCATTTTCCATGTCACCGCTGCCTGTGAGCAGCAGTGTTGTAACCCCAGGGGTCTGAGCTGTCCTGCACTCACCCGCCCCACTCCCACCCAGCCTTGCTTTTCTTCTTCTTTTATCTTGTGCCTTCTCAACTGTTAAAACCCACCTCCTCACCTTTCCTAACAGCTACCCTTTAACAGTTGTCTCTTCTCCCCCAGTGTCAGATTCTGCCTTGAATTGTCAAGTTTGACACTGGCAGTTTGTCAGAACCCCAGTTCCCACCCGCTCCTCCACTGCCGTGGGTTGTAGGGAAGGGAGGTGGGTGCTGTTGTGTAGTCCCGAAAGGAAAGTCTGTATTTATCTCTTGGCAAGCAGAATTAGGAACTTGAGGGAGAGCATACAGGCTTCTACTTTCTCCTACTCCTCAGTTCCCTCTTGGTCTCTCTGGGCAGATTAAGGCTTTTGTGCTGTTTTTACCAAGGTCAGCAATCTATTCTTTTGTATTCACTGTTCTCCACTCAATTAGTTGAGGGCATTTAACATGGATTTTTCATATTTGCATCGCAAATTCCAAATGATCCATGAAAAGCAGCTGTTCAGAAACTTCTGAATTCATTATCCCCAGTGTCTCGAAAGAAACTTTGCCAGCCATTTGACTGAGGCCCTGTGTAATCAGTATGATAGGAAGCTGTCAGTCATTTGTAGTCTGCATTGAAGAATTAATGTGATGCTGTGGCATCTGGTTTCCATTTTACATTCCCTGCAGCCTCTTCTTTACCTGCCTTGCCATTTTCTAATAGTTGTATTGACTGGTCAGTAGTTAGAGACCTGTGCAGCAGCACCCCAAGGCCTTTGCCAGCAGGGTCATCCCAGTCCTTCCACATCTTACTGCAGTGCATCCATGGCCTGTGGAGAACAGCCCCTGGCAGCCCCCAGCACCCTCCCCACTCCCCGGGACACAGGCTGGGACTGGGTACAGGATGCACAGGGTACTGCTGCAGACAGCTCCTCGTGTTCTTCTGTGTGACACACAAGTGTGCAAACATACCCCACATCACAAGCACAGAGCTCCAGCTCTGCATTTCCACCCCGTGTCTCAGCTGCATTCCTTGCTTCAGGAGCAGCATGGCTGAGAGCCAGAGGCTGCTCTTGCTTTCTCTGCTCCTTCCTTCCTTCCTTCNTTTGTTTCCCCATCTAATCAGATCTCTTTCCCTGACATTATGCAGCTCAGCACAAGTACTCCAGGTGGGATGAATCCAGTTCAGTGCCCTCCTCCCACCCTTGGCTGCTCCTATCACTAATGAACTGCAAACAACCATGTTCCCCATGTTCAACCTTCACCCTGGCCGACGCATCCATAATCTAAATATAGGCCATAATTATTCTGCTGGTGTCTGTTGGCCTATTGACAGAACTGACAGTGGCAGAGGTCAGGAGACCCTTTGCACCTTTAATATATTAACCATTAATTAACCATTTCTCTGCCACTGATTGTTACAGTCTCCCTAACACCCTGTAAATGTCTGGGGTTTGTTCTTTGGCTGTTCCAAAGCTGTTCCTTAGTCTGCTCCATTCCTGTACCACCAAATGCTGATTATTTTCTTCCCTCTAATTGGGACACTTGGTTTATCTGGTTGTGCAATCAAAATGTGAACCCAGGATGCTCTTTTCCAGCCAATGACCTGCATCTCCCCCAGATGCAAATCCCAGTGCCTGAGAAAATGAGTGCAGGAATCGATCTCTTGGCCAATGCACTGTTTCCATGTTGGAAGCAGAGGCACTGACTTTCCATATTATTATTTTTATGGCCCTGTGGAACAAACAGTTGAATATGGTGCTGTGAGAGTGAACAGTGGCGGGAGAAACTAATTTGTGCTGTAAGTAATGTGATAGCAAATCGTTTAAAGAATGTAAATTGTAGGGGAGAGATGTCACTCCTGGCAGAAGGTCGCCTGTGTCACCTGTCAGACAGTCCCCAGTGGCGATCATGAAAATTTCTTTGTGGGATTATTAATAAATAAACATAATGCTCTGCATTTCGACAGCACCTTTCAGTGTAGGAACAGAAAACTCTTCAACTTTAAGAACCATGCTCTGCAATGATTTTAACTTCCTTTCAAAATACTGTTTTAAAGGTTGAATTTGTAATTTTTTTAAATGTTACCATCATAAGATGGTATTAAATTTAAATTAATGACATTATTTCCACCTCCACCCCAGCTCATTTTGAGGTAAAGTGCAATCTCCATTTGACATCTTGATAAATTAAGTGAAGAGACAAGCCAATAGTTCTGAGACATACTTTAAGTGTTTGTAGTGCAGTAGCTCTTGGAAAGCTGTGGTCAGGAATCCAGTGTGCTCCTACAATGGACAAAGCTTTTGTCCCACAGAATTTATAGTTTAGTTCAAAACTATGAACAGCAGTAGAAGAGAAAGAAGATTGGAGGTTGAAACAGTTGTGGGCTGTCCCAGAGCACACAGGACACGAGGTTATGATCATGAAGTTGTTGTGCTGTCAGTCAGTGTGCAGTGATGCATTGCTGCTCTGCCAAAGGATGGGCCCGGGCTGTGCACCTCGCTGTGTGCATCCCCAGAACTGGCCACGAGCTACAGGAATACCTGGAACAGGCAAAGAAATGATGGAGGAAGAGCTGTTGATGTTGTATGATCCCTGTGTGTTCTCTTACCAATAGCGCTTCATTTTTCATTTGCATTCTTTTGTCTCTGTGGATCCATATGATTAGTCTGAAATGTGAAACCACCCGCAGCTTTCTCTGGGCAGGAGTCTCCTTTTGTCCTGTGTTTTTTGCAGAACACCAAGCACAGCTTGTGTCCTGACTCATGAGTAGGACCAAAAAATCCTTCAGTTACCTGTCCAGCTGCCTTTAAAGTTTGTAGCAAAATTCATCCCACTTTGCCTAGCTGTGAAATGATACAGCATTGGTGCTATGAACCAATCTTCAGAGTGAAGGAAGAGAAGAGATCACAAAAGGAAAGTATTACCCAGAATAGATTCCTCAGAAACTATTCCCCATGCAAGGGGCTGGGAGTGGGAAGGTGCATGCCTGCAGTGTCTGGCAGGGTCACCCCTGTAACATCTGGCTGTGAAAGCTGGGGAGCTGTGCCAGCTCCGTTGGAATAACAAGGCGAGCTCACGGAGACAGAGCTGTGCATTCCTGCGAAACTCGCCCGGAACACTTGGAAAGGGTCACCAGGAGGAATGTCAGCGAAAGCAGGGGAAGGGCCCGGGACTCTTAGAGCCAGAGCTGCTCAATCTGGCTTCAATTGCTTTTCTCCTTCTCTTTTCTCTATTTCTTTCTTCTCTCCTCTTCTCTGGCTGCTCAAGGGGAGGCATTTGAGCCTCACTAATGACCAGGCATGCTATATAAACTATAAACTGTATAAACAGGGATCAGCTTAAGGCAGTTCATTAAGAAAACAGGGAGACAGAGCAATAAAGCTTGTGTCTTGCTTACACAATAATGAAGTAGTTAGAAGGGTTTATCTTCGCTATCAGCTTAACATATGGTTTGAGTTCACACCTGAGCCCAGGCTCTGCAGTTATCCTGCTGCTCTGTGGCTCCAGCCCAGTGAGCCACATTCACACCCTGCCCAGAGCAGTGAGAGGGAGGCACCTGAATGAAGGTGCTCCAAAGCCCAGCACCAAGGGCAGGGTGAGCTCTAACACCAGTGCTTAGTGGCAGCTCCAGACTTGCACAGCTGGAGCAGAGGGACAGCTCCAGGGACAGAGCTGCAGAAAGGAAAACACACGAGTCAATATTCATCCATATATTCATGATCTGTAGGCTTGGGTGCTGTGATGCTCATTATCCAGGCATGACCTTAAAAACTGCACTTGATTGAGAACACGGCAGCCCATCTGCTTGGCAACACAGGCTGCTGAGGTCTCACCCAGCACACTGCTCCCTGCACTACTCTGCTCTGCTGGAATACAGATTCCAAGGCACAGGCTTCATCTCCAGACTCTTTGCTGGGGCTGAGACAAGACACCCACAAGTCTTTCTCTCTCAAGAGCACAGTGAGTGCTCCCTGTGTGTGCAGGGCACACAGCTTACTCTGTGTCCCAGCTCCAGCTCTGTACAGCAAACTTCCTCCTCCTCCTTCTTGCCCCAAAATGCGCAGCAACCACAAGACTGGGTGCTTGAAAAACTCTATCTTCCTCTTGTCCTTCCACAAAAACAGCAGTAACAGCTGCCCCACAGTCCCTGGGAGGCAAAGAGCAGCTCACGCCTGCAGCTCTCTGCATTTGGGTGGTGTAGGTACCACCCAGCAGCTTGGCAGGGCCAGCCCTGCAGCCGGCCTGGATCTGACAAGGAGAATGTGCTAAGGCCGAGCTGTTCCCTGCACTAGGATGGAGCCCCTCTCCCAGCCGTCTTCTCCCTGCAGGACAATGAACAAATTCATGAATGAAAACACACAATTTCGTGCTCTATGAGAAGAGGACAACAGGCTCTTCCACTTTTTCTGCACTGCCCCGCCCTGGTTTCAACTGACCAAAGAAATGAATGAGAACTGTTTGCTGCCACTTCATCATTTCAAACACACAACCACCAGAAAAGAGGAAGCAATGTTCAGTTTTCTGTCCATGTGAAAAATCCTTCTGGCTCCTTCCTCCAGACACCTTCCTGAGCCTGTTTTTGAGCATCCCTTCTCCTTTAAAAGAAAACGTGTCTTTCTTCTAAGCAATTCAACTCTATAAAAAAGGCCATTTTCCCCATCATACTTTCCCATCTCCCCTTTCCTGGATGGCAATCACATCCTCCAGATCTCACGCTGAGGAGGATATTCTGCCACTGGTCACATCTGGTTCCCTGATGAGATCCGCAGGCGGCCGGGCTGGAGCGCTTTCTGGTCACGTGCTGGCTCTGGGTTCCTTATCTTCCCCAAGACCAACACTTTCTAATCTCCCTTGATTCTGTTTCTCTCCTTTCGGAGCACGCTTATCAGTTTGAGACTAAACTGCTGCACAAATGCTCATGAGATCAATCTACAGATCTTAAATATGGTACAGAAGAGGTGTTTCTGTGAGCAATCTGTTGGAGAGATTTTGTGCTGCCTTTTTGCCTCGTTCCACGCTGGTATGCATTCCTTCAGCATTAATGCTTCCTCTGGGACCCAACCTTATGGAAATCTGAGCCGGAGCGTGCAGGCTGCAGCCGCTCTGTGGAACTCAGCCTGCGTGGAGGGAGCTGCAGCCCTGCCTGTGGAAAGAGGAATCCACAGCCTGGCTTCTCCAGCTACTGCTGGAACACTGGCTCTGCTTAAACTCTACAATTTACATTTGAAGAAGAAGGGTATTTTGGATTTTTTTTTTTTTTTTTTTTTGTGTTGCTTTTCCTCCCCTGAAAAGTAACTTCTAGCAGTCTGCTCACTGTGTGCTATTAGGAATGGAAAATAAATAAGTCAATAAGCATATATTAAGTCAGTAAGGCCAGAATTTATCAATAATGGACTGAGGATGAAGGATACAGTGACAGTTGCATTTAGCTCTCAGAATAAAGTAAATCAATCAAATCGACTGTATGTTGATTTAAAATCCTTAAAGATTTGGGTCAAGATCATTTTAGTTTTCCCAAAACGGACTTGTGAATCTCCAAACCCACAAGAAACGCAGGAATGTTCCTGGTTTAATGTTCTCAGCCCTGATATTCCAGTGCTCCCTTGCTGTGCTGGGCCCTGTTGGATCAATTCGAATGAAGTGGCCTCGCTCCCAGTAGGTCAACGCTACAACATTGGGCTGTAAATACTGAGGAGGCCGTGGGTGCTCTACAACCTTGTGAGTATTGGCTATAAATGCTTTAGAGGCACAAAAACCTATTTCTTTGTATTTTAGGTGAAAAAATAAGTTATTTAAAATACTTTTATTTAGGTAATTCTCCATTCCTTACAGACCTACAGTAACTAAGAATTCCTTTGGACAATTGAATCAGTGTGACTTTAAGAACTGTAGATTAAGATGTACATCAACCCATCCTTGAACTGTATAAAATAATGAACTGATTAAATGAAATGGTTAGCTGGGATCTGTGAATGATGCAACCTTCATTTAGATGTGTGTGTATAAAATACATTTTTTACACTTCAAGAAACTTGATCTGTGGCTGTTCTTACAGACCCTGAAACATAGAAGTAAAGTAAACATCTGAAAGTTCTCACTTCAGGGGTTGTTTGAAAGAGAATTTCACACAGATCTGTAGCACAGATATGAACGAAAGTCTATTTCTGTCAAGACTTAATTGAGGAAATTTAATTTTCTTTCCTAACTGAATTGCTGTTGATAATTTAAATTAATTCTGTCTGGTCTGTCTAATTTAGCTATGAAAAACCTGGATCTTGGAGCTGTGCACAAGAATGTAGCGGATTTTTAAAAACAGCTTTTCTGAATAGAAAGAGGGTAACTTATGGCAGCCTAACAATAGATATTTTTTGGTTGTTGTTTTGATGTAAAGCACTTAAGTTCTTCCACCTCAATCCACTGACATTCTCATTTTAAGAGAAATAAATGCATTTTTGCAAATGGTACATCAACAGACTTTGGGAAAATTGAGTTTGGAGGAAAAAATTGAATTAATTTTGTTTCTCTAAGCACTTTCCCATGTTTCAGATTTTGTACTGATAGATTGATGATATGATTTGCTTTAAAACCAGGTGGCCTCTTAGTTTCCATCTGTTGTGTCTATTGCTCTGTCTCTAGTGAGAAGCATTGCAGAGCTGTGCAGGCATCTGCACCCCGGAGAGAAACTCTGCGCCATCAGAAATGCTCCGGGAGAGAGAATCAACTTTCACTGTCTCTGAAATGTATCAGAAACCCAAGCCCCTGGATCTTGTTTATATTCACCCAAACTGAACACCGTGAATTTCTATTAGCTAAGTGTAAACAGCTTTATAACAAAACCAAAACAACATAACAAAACCGACATTTCCAGAAGAAACAGTAAAAATCTCCCCAAACCACCATGGCAGTTTCTGGCCTCTCTGGATGCTGGAGGTGGCACTGCTTTAGCAAGAAGGTTTTCCTAGAAGTATGAGTTTCTATGGATAAAAGCCTTTTGAGCAAAGATCTGCCATCATGTTTCAGGTTATGTAAAACACAGAATTATTTTGAAGTATGTAAGTGGAGTCTGCTGGAAAAAGTGACTTATTTGAACCGAAATGTCTTGGGCAGCAGGTTTCCCCCAGCTCTGGTGTAGGTGTAGGTGATGCAATCAGTCAAGGGAGAGGGGACAGAGCAGCGACACGCCACGAGGGCTGCAGGCATTTCCTTGGAAGCTGCGTGTTTGGGAACAGGGGGCAGAGAATGCAGAGTGGGGCCTTTCCTGCTGCTCCCGGGGAACGTGAACAACAAATCCCCGGAGCTGCGGGGCAGGGCGTCACTGTGTGCTCCAGACAGCTGCAGCACACCTGGAGGGGTTGGGAAACAGCGAGGCCAGGGCATGGGACAGCGGGCTGGAAGCACAGCCCTGTCCCGGAGGACAGAACCCCCAGAGCTCGCCTCCATCGCGGTGCCCGGCCTTGGTCCCACTGCACTGGGCTGACCTTCCCCTTCCTGCTGCTAGGGCACTTCAACTACCTTACAGCAGGGATTAAAAAGAAAAAAAAGCATTTTAAGGTAGTATTTTAACTAGCAAAGGGCTGCATGGAAACGGTTACGTTGGCAAAGGTGCTTTTGCTGGCACAGCGTGTTTCATTGGTGAGCTGCTGCAGGGCTCGCTGGGTTAGTGCTGTGCTGTGCCAGCGCTGGGAGTTTCCAGTCCTACCAGCAAACATCTCCGCACAAGTTTGACAGAACTGACAACAGTTGACAAAACAGGAGCAATTGCCTTGGTCCCCAGCCCTGCTGCCACACACGGACCATTGCTGAGCCCCGCTTGTTTGGTTTGTGTTTACTGCCAAGTTCGCGCTCATTTGTGAAAAGAACCTGTTGAATTTCAAGTTCAAATTCAATTTATGTCGAGTACTCATACATGTCATAATTTCCGGATTGAGGGTTTTCTATGCCAAAAGCTGCACAGATTTTGGAGCCAAACCCGTTCAGGCCGGTTGGCGCAGGAACTCGGCGGTGCCGCACTTGAGGCCTGGGCCGGACCCGCGCTGGGGTCCCGCTCCGAGCCGAGCAGCCGCGGCCGCCGTTCCGCAGCGGCGGCGGGAGCGGATGGC